>OFHS01000466.1:0-42353 GCA_900245855.1 Calvadosia cruxmelitensis
AAAGTAGTCAGTAGCGAAGTAGTTAGCTACTTTTTGGGAGAAGTAGCGAGTAGTTGTAGCTAACTACATTATTTCTCATGTAGTTGTAGTTGTAGCGAATTACATTTTTAGAGAGTAGTTGTAATTGTAGCGAACTACAAAACTAAAGTAGTCAATCCACCACTATGAAGCAGTCACCTAGCTATGGAATCTATGGCGCACTACTGCAAGCCTCCACTTACGGAGCCATGCCAGCTTGGCTAAAATTGGTCTCCTGGATATAGACTGTTTACTAAAATAAAATTTATAAAATTGAAAATATTTTAGCAGTGATCAAGAATAAAGATATAAGCAGCTGATGTGTGGTGCAGTAGTGTATCATTATAACGGATCGTCACAATTTAATCCTACATGTAGACGTGCCGCGTTGTACTCTCTTTCCCATCTGTATACCTTTATGCCAACAACTCCGTCTGTCACTCACGACATAAGACTATACATGGAACGTACAACCATGTATACCCTTTGGAACTGTCACCTCTTCATGTCGTGGATATAGAAACATATTGCTTTAATTTTATCTATCGTCTTGTGGTTTTGGTTTCACCCTCTACAAGAGCCACATCAAATGGCATTGAGCTTGAAAAATGAACTCCTCATCAGCAATGGACAAAAACAAAATAAAAAGCAAGTAAATTACCTTGACAGTCAATCTGAAACAACCACAGCAATCTCGACAATTCATCGATGACGAACAATACCAATTACTGCTATGAGCACCATCTGTTGAGAGATGTCCAGTCCCAAATCTCAAAGGTCTTTCATACATTTCCAGAGGATTCCATTTCATAGCAACAAAGTCCAGTGACTTTGGGATCGGATTCCATGGCTCTATGGCTTTAATGCAAGTGTAAATTGCATCTGTTGTGCATGCTGAATCATCTGGTCGCTGTTTCTTGGCTTCAACTTGCTCCTCTTTGGTGGCAAAAGGGCTTTGCAATAGCGACACTGACATCTCGCAGCTGCTTTTGACATCATTGGATAGAGCTAGGACAATGCCAGGCATAAGATCCCTAAATTGTGAAATTGTAAAAGATCTATTTGAGTTTTCTCGATCAAGGCTACTGCTCACAGCACAACTTGCTGCATTCAAAACAACCTTTAAGTGCTGTCAGACCTGTCTTGAGACAACCAATGACAATTTGCACGATGCTAGATCATGAAAAACATGGAAGAATTTTACAGTCTGAACAGCTTTAGCGATCATCTGTCTTACAGAGACTACTTTTAATGGTGGACCCATGTGAAAATACTTAACCAAGTTAAGAGATATGATAGACTGAACAAAGCAAGTTGAATACTTATTAATCAACACATTTCAGACTCACGGAATGTTTGTAGGGTCGACTTGAATTGCATACTCTTGTTCGTAAGAAACAAATGTGTTCGATTCAGTAAATGACATCTTGCCTTTTGATATCAGCTTTCCAGAAACCTCCTTGAAATAAATAGAAAAGAAATCTTTCTGTTCTTAAATTTCTCCTGCATCCTAAGGGATGACACATGATAATATATTGTAACTCCTCCTTCAATTTCTTATGCCCAATTCTCTTCTCTCCGTTATATGATAAAATATATTCATTAATTGATTTATACGTTCATTCACTCACTCATTAATTCATTTACTTATCTATTCATTTATTTATTAATAAATTACTTTGTTTATTCATTCTACGTTGCATATAACATTATAACAATCTCAACAAATTGGGAATGATCTCTTTTCATTCGTACCCTCTGCAATCCGTCTCTTCCCAATTGGCTGCTGATGCTGTTCCATGATTTTATCATCAAATCTAGTTTCTGGCTACGAAGAACATCAAGTCTGTGTTCTTCCACTTGCACAGTCTACAAGTGAAAATATTGAAAGAACACTAGAGTCATAACATTGACATCGTAGTACAGTTGAACTTTATTAATATGCCCCACCTCATGGCACATCGTGTGTGAAGCCTGCAAACATAATGTTGCATACCAAAAGACTTGCGTTTCTTGCCCATGTAAGCCACAGACCCAACATCTCCTTGGTAATACAGAGTGAGCCATTCCACCAGAGGGGGCTGCGTGCCACATACTAGACTTGTTTCTTTTGAAAAAAAACCTGAGTATGAGTACAAGTGCCAGACTGACGGGTACGAGCAAAAGTGGCAAGCAAGTCCAGTTCATATTTTTGGTGAGTACGAGTGGCGGCGAGTGAGGCTTCTGCGAATACGCGTATGAGTAAGAAATTATATCTGAAGTTTGTCCGCATATCTGAAAAACACTACACCATACCTGAAGCTTTGAGAGCAGTGCACGGTAAACACTGTCAAAGCATTCTTCCTTCTTATTGGATGATGCCGGTGGAGAATTTTCAACACAGACGGTAGAGGTCATCTGATTGTAAAACCAGAAAAACAACTTAGTTTCCAAGACAACACCATAATAATGATAAGCATGATATTATTATAGATTCACAGTTTCCAAAGAAGAACGGCTTAGACTGCGATGTTGCATTTCAGTGCCAAAGTGCAATCCAGCATGTCCCATCAATAGCCTGTGTTAAGTGACCACCTGTTTTGAGTTACCACTTGTCTTACGTGACTCCCTGTTGTAAGTGACCACCTATCTTAAGAAGATCTCACTTTCGTTAAGTAGCTACTTGTAACACAAGGGCCTTGTTTTACGATCTTATTTGTGTCCAATGAAAACTGAACTTTAGTGTTAAAAGGCCACATTCAAGAGGTCATTTAAAACAACAACATGCCAACTAAAGTCTAACTAAGTGGTAAATATTCTTTTACTGGGGAAACTAAATTATGAGATATTGAGCGAGGTGGTGCAGTGCCAGGTTGGCTGCCTTGTAATCATATATGTCACGTCACCATGTATACAGTCAAACCTGTATAAGCGGCCACCTCTATAAGCAGCCACCTGGTGGGACATTAAGCGAGACGCAGAATCTGTATGGGAACTGCAATTTAACAAGTGGGAATAATTGTATGTCTGTGATGTCATACAAAGTGTCAAGTGTTGTGACGTTACTTTGTCATATGCGTTACCTGTTGGATTGTTCTGGTGTAAATGTGTGTCAGCAGTAGTTTGTATAGTCATGCGTTGTAAATATATAGTGACGTGCATTGTAGAATCAAAATTGGTGTGCTCCTTGGCGAGGAGCCACTCCCAATGTTGTCCTCTCTGTCTCCCTCGCACTGAACCATCGACTTACAATAATAAATAAGTAATGCAATGACCTTATCAAATTTTTGAACACTTGTTACTAGCTCTTTAGATGGTCTTTTGAGAAAGGACTTTCAGCATGACATATGTGGAACATGCAACAACGCACAGCTAAAAATTAGAAGCTCAAAGACTAACACACTCACATAACAGCAGCAGGCAAAATCAGTTAAAGCACACGCATCATGTTGCAATGCTGAAAACGAGATAAAATAGGATGATGAGATTTGAAGTCATTCCATTTTTGAGCAATTCAAAGAAAGGACCAAGGGAATTACAGTCAAACCTGTATTAGTGGCCACTTCTATAGAGCAGCCACCTGTGTATAAGGGCAACTCTTCATAACCCCAAAATGATACTTGTAGTGGCTGACGCGCGGTCAGTGTGAACTCAATGTCGACATTACGTAGTCACGTGATTGTAAGAATATGTAGCAGTGTCATCCTGTAATCTTCCTCTTTGCCGTCTGTACTTCGTCGTATCAACAACTCTGTCTGTCGTCTTATCTACGCTGTGTCTCACGGCATAGAGCTCTGGCACCAACGACCATATGTACTCCTTGGAACTCTGCCATCTCTCCCTGTCATGGGACCAGCAACCTCTCTCTCAAATATATACTTATGTGGAATGTGAAAGCGTTCGTCTCTCGTCTTCCCGTCCTCCACATACTTTCTATAGAAATCAACCTGGACAAAAAGGCCACCTGTCTATAAGGCCATTTTTTTCAAGTCCCAAAGGTGACCATTATAGACAGGTTTAACTGTAATATAACGTTTTGTTGATTATTTTAAATGTAGCGCTATCCTATACGGGTCAGCTTAGCAGTGCATGTGTTATCAGGACATCCTCCCTGTAGATGATTTCAAAATTTTGCTTTACTAGTATGTTTGAACATCTCAACTTGGTGTAAATAAAACTTTTGCCAAATACCTACTATGGCATACAGTAACTTGTTGTTGGTTGAGTGTAGATGGAATGAATAGGCAAGTGGATGATGTTGCGTATATAATTGTGGCAGATACAACAGAGGGTATTTCCGCCACAGTATAAATATGCCAGTGACTTACATTTAAAACAGAACAACTGCGAATGACCAACGCCAAGGACATCTCCAATTAAGCAGGAAGTGAGTCCATTCCACTGAGCAATAATCTACAGAAACAGGAAGCAGTAATGCGTCACTCCTAACGCTACACAGTGTTCCTGTCTTAGTGACCAACCAGATAGGGATCATTGAAAAGTGGTCTCTCAACAATGGGCCTTGCTTGAGACAGGCGCCTTATTTGAAAAAATTGCAAGTGGTCTTTTAAGACAGGTGGTCTCTTAAAACAGGTTCCTGCATAAGACAGGTGGTCTCGGCAAGTTGCCATATAAGACATGTGGTCTCTTAAGATAGGTTCCTGCATAAGACAGTGGTCTCTCAAGACAGGTGGTTTCTTAAGACAGGTGGTCCCTGTGGTCTCTCAAGACAGGTGGTCTCTAAAGACAGGTGGTCCCTTAAGACAGGTTCGATTATATTACATCTGATACTAAAGAGGATCCACTCCTATTCCCTTTATTAGCTTTCTCTTATTACGAATAGCGTTACACTTGAAGCACAAAGCTTGCATATTTGAAGAATGAAAGAGTTATAGGTGATAGGCCTATCATTGAAAACAGCTCATTGTTCAGGAATTAACATCACTGAAATACAACAGAGATGAAAGGAGTTAGAAGGTATAGAACAATCCAAACAGTTTTTCATTTTCCTGACCTCTTTTGACTGCAAATCAAGAACAGATGTCCCTTTCGGCGAAGTAACAACCAGGTAGACATCCGATAGCTAAAACGTAGATACAAAATACAATGACAGGTAAACAACATTTTGAAGAACAACAGGTGTAACCAATAGTGGAATATAAGTTAAAATTACCGGGATTTAAGTCTAAGAATGAAGCTTCCAATGTAAAAATGTAAATAAATGTATCTGGTCCAATATAAACAGATATTCATAGATAAGAAATACCTACCGTGGTAAATTCTGTGATGGCGTATGTATCATCGTATGGAATGAAACTTGTCAACTTGGTCGATCCATTGACGGCAATGATAATTTGTCCTTCATTGGTAGCAATTGCAATCACATCATCGGTTAATTGCAAATCACATTCCAGGACTTTTTCAAGACCAAATCGAAGTCTTGAAGGCCCTTGAGATAGATTTATCGGAGTAACTGCCGTTGCTCTGTGCAGAATAAATTCGTTAAGTACGGGAGTAGGCCTACTTTGCACATCTATCTCGCTTGTTTCATTGATCGGTAGTTTGATACATTCGAGGATCCCGAGTTCATTGGTATTTACGCCAAAAATACGGATTTCTTTCTCTACTTTACACATGCTTAACAATTTCCAGTCAAGGCCACAGCCTGGGCAATGGAATTTCCTCCAATGTATAAAATTGTCTTCCTCATGACTCCGTCGACAAAGGATTAATTCACTTTTATTACTTCTATAAACGAGCAATTCAGTGTTGAAAAACATGAACTCAGAACTCTCATTCTCGAAGGTGAAGTGAAACGACCCCGTAAGGGGATAGCCTTCTTCTGTATTCGAAGCAACAGTAATTTGCGGAATATGCATCCTTCCGACAGTATTTTCACAGAAATAAAAGGTTGCTTACAAAACGTTTGACAGTCTTCAAGGACGTACAGACGTTCTACATCTAGATGCAATTCGTCTTGTTTTGCGTGCTTTGAATAAACCGACTCCCATTTCTCGCGACAAGAGATTAGTTTTTTCTCGTCCTGTTGTACACTGTAACATTTTGCCACAATAGAACGACGGCTAGGGTCAGTATTGCAAGAGTAAACACATCCTTGGAACAATAAGAAATTGGAGCCTCCGTCCATGCATTCTTATAGAGAGTTTGGCTCCGAGATAAAGTGGAAATACAAGCTGAATTCTGTTACATTTTGCTAAACAGCTCAGACTCCGAGTTTTCACTTTTCTCAGAAATGACAGCATTACTAAGCAGCCTCTTTATGTTTTCTACAATGTGCTGATGAGAGGCTATGTAAACAAAGCAAAGTTCTTTTGTTTATCAAGAGCAGGTGGGTAAATTTTCAAAGCGTGCCCTCTGATTTCTCGATTGTACAGAAGCTGTGACAATTATTCATTTCTAGTAAATTCTTATTGAAACCATGAGCTTTGTAGATGACCCTGAATGGAAAGGGAAGAAGCTTCCTACAATAGAACGGGCTTTTTATTGGCTCCTGTGGATCAGTGGAAGTATGGTACCGCTCTGGTGGGCGCACTTATCTTCTGTGAAGCATGCTTCGAATCTGCCGTATCTCCATTTAGATGAAGGATGGTCTTGGCTACCCTACAAGTCCGATTTTGCAGACACAGAATGGGGATATTTCAAATCCGCTGCATTCCCTTATAGCGTGGCTTGCCTTGTACACATCACAGTCAATCAATTAACGAATAAGTTTGTTTTCCGCTACAGAATCTGGTTGCGTTTGATCTGTTCGTTGGCAATAGTGGTTGCCTTCCTCGGTTTCAACGGTACCATATTCCTGCTTACCCATTTATCATTTCTTTATCTGGCGTCTATGTGGCATTCACGTATTCTTTCGTGGAGTTTGGTAATTTTGGAAATATATATCATTCAGAGCTATCGAATTTTCCAACAACAATTAGATGTATTCGGCGTAACAAAACAATACCATAATTACGTGATGTTTTCCTTGCTAATGTGTGTTCTACGCTACGTTAGTTTTGTATCCAATGGCAACAAGTCATTAGAAAAGAAACAAACAATTGTTGATTACGCCAAATATCGAGGTGTTGATTTCCCCATGTACATCCTGTATATGACATATACGCCTTTGTTCTTGAATGGACCTGTGTTGACCTACGGAGACTTCCTAACTGGAATGAACTTGAGAAATACCGAAATGAAATTTAGATACATTGCTGTTATCAAAGATTTACTTACCTGCGGATTATACGCCTTCGGTCTTGAACTTGCCCATCATGTCATTTACACAACAAGTATTTCAAGAACAGGAGAATACCTCGATAATTTAACACCGTGGGAATCCGCTGGTTTTATGTGGTACGAGCTTCAGAATTTCAGTGTTAAATACATCATTTGCTACCGATTTTCAGGAATCTTTGTCAAACTTGATAATTTGAAAGGTCCCTCAGATCCCTGTTGTGTCTCAAATCTTATCAGCTTTGCCAGAATGTGGAGATACTTCGACAAAGGTCTTTACAAGTTGTTAAAAGATGATATCTACATTCCACTTGGAGGGTCTGCAAGAGGTCCTTACAGACAAGTCTCTGCCTCACTTGCCTGTTTTCTGTTTGTTGGATACTGGCACGGTGGTAGCAATGGGACCATCATTTGGGCAATTTGCAATTGGATCGGACTATCTGTCGAAACGTTTGTCATGCGTAAAATTAAAACCAAAAATTTGAAAAATATTGAGAAACATAGAGTAGTTGCGATATTTTCGTCACTTTTCAACATTAGTTTGATTCTTGCCAATGTAATATTTTTATCTGGCGTTAGTGCGACTTGTACATTTATCAGGATCTTGTTTTGGGAAGGATTCCCGATGTATCCCTTAGGAGTATTTGTTTACTTCTATTGCGGGTTCTATTGTGCAACTGTGAAATTGGATCTTACTTCAAATTATTGGACGAAAGTGAAAACACAAAAGGCATCATAATCCAAAACTTTTGTCTTTTATCTATTCAAAAGACTCCAAGTTTTGTAGTCCTCTCAGAACATTCTCATCATAATCACCATGATCAGCTGTAGTTAAGGCGGGTGAATCCAATAAGCCTTACGGCAAATCTCTCTTGGGGACCCTCTATTACGAATACAGTGAAACCTGTCTATAACGGTCACCTCTGGGACTTGAGAAAAATGACCTTTATAGACTGGTGGCCTTCTGTCCAGGTTGATTTCTATATAGAAAGTGTCATATTGGGGTTACGAAAAGTGGCCTTTATACACAGGTGGCTGCTCTGTAGAGGTGGCTGCTTAAAAATTCAGAAATGCAGTGTAGATGAAATCACCTTACAAGTGGCTGATAAAGTGACTTGGATAAAAATGTCCCAAACAGCACCTCCCAAACCCCAGCTGGTCTGCTTCAGCTTCGCAAAAGCCTGGCCAGTTTATATAACATGGCATCACCACTGGTTTTGTGAGTGGATTGGAACAATCCTAGAGATTCAGATACGGCAATCAGCTTTCATTGGTAACAATAGAATTTATGATCTCATATGTCGATCTCAGAAAACATAAACATAGGCTTATCACAACAAAAACATTTTCTAGACAACATAAATCTTTATACAACTCAACTTTTGGTTACATCAACAAGCAGTAGCATGATATCCTCAATTCAATATATCGTCCTTTCATTTGCAAGTACATCCCTTCAATTGTTGCGTAGAAACAAGCCAGAGAAGATGTCTCGCTGATCCAAACAGCAGATTATTTTTTCTTGATATGATGCCAGCAGCGTCGAGTTTTCATTATATTTTTCTTCTGAACAATAAGATATGAGGCTCTGCAGACAAAAATGTTTCACTTTTGAATATATCTTATGTATAAGCCAAGCACCGTTAAGTTTTCTGAATCTCGGTTGATTTTTGCTTAGACACATTTTTGCAGTCTATGTACTGACCTGGTTTATGTCGGAGGTAATGCTCCCATCCTTTTGACTGCTGTATTCCGATCCTACGCCATTCGTCTTCTTTCATTAAGTGATTTTTCGGCACGGATGCAATCATTTCTTTCGGTATCATTACATGCCTGAGAAATGAAAAAAGACGATTAGGCTCAAAGCTTGCCGAGCTTGGCGCTTATCCTTGCGCGTCAGAAAGCCTAAACACTGCTTTGTCATATCGACGAAGCAGTGAAGCACTGTGTGTGTCTTTGTGTGGCGGGTACAAAAATGTTTATTTATTAATAACCCAAATGAGAGTCATGAAAGAGTTTTTGTGTCATGAAACCTCACCTGTACTCGTAAATGCCGTCAGAATATTTTTCTGAATAGTAAACTTTGTCGCTCATAGCTGTGAAACGGAGTTTAGGCTGAGTGCAAAATTTGGTAGGATTCAAAAGCATAAGTCCTTCGCTCAGCCAGCACCCGAGATCGATTGTCGCTGATCATATGCAAATGAAGCGTCGATAACCAAGGCTGAATACATCTTGTCCCTTGAGAATTAAGTTGAAAAGCAACGTCCCATTGGCATTGAACCTTCGATGTTTTGAAGAGGAATTTTTACAGAAAAATCTGAAATAACGGCCATTGTGTTTCAGCCTCGTGTACTTGGTCAAGGCTTAGAGACTACAGCAAGATGAAAAGATTTTAAGTCTCCAACTTCAAGTTCAACAGATGAGTTGATGATTTGGTATTTTAGTTGAGATTTTTCATTTTTTGTTCTAAAATTCTGGTTTGTCTGCCGATTAGACTCCTCTTCAGGTTTGTTGGGTTGGAAAATACGATGTCTGATTGTGATATCGATGATACAGATGAAACGCGAGAGAGTGAAAATAGTGGGAAAATCTCTCGGTTTTACGGGGGAGCAACAAAGCGTTCATGGCTCAAGAGAAAGCGAATTGTGGAAGCCAGGATTAAAGAAATGAACAAACGCGGAAATTGCCTGCCTATTATAGAAGGTTCAGGGCAGCTTGATAAGCTCAAAGTTACTGGTTTTTTTCCTACGCAACTCCTTGCTTTTGAGCATTTAGAAAAGTGCCATAGAAATGGTGCTCGAGATGCCGTGTTGTTCTCTCAAGAAAAAGAGAATGGCAAACGACAATTCCTCGTTACAACGATTGATGAATTCTGGCCTTTCTACGTGGAAAAACTCAGGAATTCCGACAAGCATTACTACGAAATTATCTTAGAAGACCGACCATGTAGACTTTACTTTGACATTGAGTATATGGAGGAATTGAACCCAGATGTCGATGGCTACAAGGCTCTCTCAAGTTTTATCGATTACATTCTCTATCAAATCAAAGCGCAGTATGGCATAGATTGCTTCAGGAAAGATGTTATTGATTTAGATTCAAGTACTGACAAAAAATTCTCACGTCATTTGATTTTCCAAATACCTGGCTCGTTATTTAGAAACAATATTGAATGTGGACAATTTGTAAAATCAATATGCCAGCAAGCCATGGATATATACAATGGACAGTCAACATGTGAAGAGGAATTTGACTCTGAAAAGATTAAAGATTTTATTATAAAAAATAACAAGGATCAGTTTGTACCTATTTGTGACTTGGGAGTGTACACTAAAAATCGTAACTTCCGATTATTTCTGTCGACAAAGTTTGGAAAAACAGCACAACTGAAAATAGCAAAGGAAAACCAATGTTCAAACTATATTCATTCTTCTTTGGAACCAGATGTGAGCAATTCATGGAAATTGTTCTTCGTCGATACATTGATATGCATGCATACGCCTGCTGATTACGAATATTCTGATGTATGCCTTCTCACACATGATGCAAATACCCAGATGCCGACAAAATGTCCAAACCAAGGTAGGCTTATGTACGTCCGTGTATGCTCAATCAATTGTTCATGTAGCCAGCCGGGTTACCCACTAAGCACAACAGCCACATCTCTACAGCC
The DNA here is from genome assembly GCA_900245855.1 of Calvadosia cruxmelitensis. Taxonomy (NCBI): domain Eukaryota; kingdom Metazoa; phylum Cnidaria; class Staurozoa; order Stauromedusae; family Kishinouyeidae; genus Calvadosia; species Calvadosia cruxmelitensis. Next base: position 10,910 of record OFHS01000466.1, read on the forward strand.
ATTGCTAAGCAATACAGTAAGCACAACAGCCACAGTCCTTGCTAAGCAATATGACCTCGAAATGCTGGTGACTTTTTACACAGATCTGAGACATAGCTATTGACTAATCAGAGGTTGCAGTTTTCATTTTGAATGATTTATGAATACAACATAATTTGCTACATAGTTATACTGTAAGTTTTCCTCACATCAATGGGCAAAGTGTTTTGTTAGCTTGATGCCAACAGTCTGAAAGCACGGCTTCATGGCCCAGTGGCAGGAACGCTGGCTTTCGTACCCCGGGTACGGGGTTTGAATCCCAGCCGGACCTGCAGCTTTTACCATGTTGCTGCCCTGGTGGCAAGGGGCTTAATGTAACGCGCCGTGCTACATAATTATAATCAGTGCAGAGGTGGTTCGAAATATCTAACTACCGGTAATAGTTCTAGACAAGGGAGCCAGCCCTCATAACGAGGATAGTGGAACTTGTAAAAAATCCTCCTACGTACCTCCACCGTTCATCCCAAAAAGTGTCTGTCTCCATGTGTGGCAGTTAAAAAAGCGCCAGGATGACAGTGACACTGTTTAACGTACACATGCGGAAATTGATGGTGGATGATCTTGTTCAATCGGCCAAATGCAGTGCTGTTGCATTTTTGAGGATTTAAGCAAGGTTGGTTTAATGTTTTTGAACTGAAATCGAAGGTTTGACAGCAAAGAACAATCTTTCAAATTGGCCATCATAGAAAAGAGTATGGTGGAATTGCATTTAGAAGAGCTGCTGTTTTACGGTGACCAATTTGTTATTTTTTTGTATGGACAAGTTTGACTGTAGTGTTGTCATACAAAGCTTACTTTCATTTTTTGATCTGCTTTCAGTTAATTCAAAGCGAAGTAAAAGCCAAGAAATTTCTGAAGATGGCTACACTGGCTCTCCTTATCCAGCGTTGGACGCATTTATGACAAAACAGATGTGCAAAGGTGGTGTCCAGGGCAGAATAAGGCGTTGGATATCGTATCCTCTGAAAAAGCTAATGATCTATGATTCAGACAAAAATCGATGGTGTGGTAACGTTGGTCGTCAGCACAAAAGCAATCACGTTTACTATGTTGTTGATTTTAACTCGGGTGTTTTCCATCAGAAATGCCATGATCCAGACTGCTATGCCATTGATTACAAATCGGAGGACTTTCCACTACCTGCAGAGTTAAACCCATATTTGGAGAGTAGTGACTTCATGGTTGATTCGTTTCAATCTGTGGATGACAGCAACTGTCAGCTGTCAGCTAGTCATCAACAGATAGCGTCAAGGTCATCGTTTGTAAGCGTTGATGAATCGATTATGTTTAATGATGAAGGAGACAAACTGTTAGCTGATATTTCGCTAGATACCTGATCGACTGTTGTGATGAAATGTGTTCATACAAGCTGTCATTGATCAGGTGTGTTTGTATAAGCTGTTCGTTCGACGTCCATTATCAAAATTTGCTATAATATCAAGTAATAGTATATATTTTTTCAAATTTGAATGAAGAATGACCTGTTTTTATTATTCATGTCGTTATGCTCATGTTTCGTTAATGTTATCTTACTTCTGAGACTTCTCAATCGTTTCAAAGTTTACTGTGTTGTGATAGTCAATGTAGACGTACAATACCATCAAGGATGTTTAATGTTTATACTTGATTCAGTAGCATCTTGTTGAGGAGTAAGTGCTAGGAAACGTTATGGAAGTTGAAAGCAATTAATACAGTCAAACCCTTGGTCAATCCTGTATTAACGGTCACCTCTATAGAGCAGCCACTTGTGTATATAGGCCACTCTTTGTAACCCCGAAATGACACTTCCTATTGAAATCAACCTGGACAGAATGGCCACCTGTCTATAAAGGTCATTTTCATCTGGTCCAAAAGGTGACCATTATAGACAGGTCTCACTGTACTACTGTAGCGAGGAGACACGAACCACACGAGCCCGCCTACGAGGTCAATCGGAATTTAAATCTATTGCACAAGCTCTCCACCCTAACAATCACAAGGAGCCTCGTTCTGGCGGTATACATCAGTGATACGAGACTACAACTACTGAAGTCAAACTCAATTAATTCCTTTTCTTCTTGCTGGGAGCAAGGAAACTTTATGATGTAATGTCTACTTGAGACATTACATCATACTGCATTTTAGCATCTAAAATGCAGCTTAGGGAACTTACGTTACACAACTAATTTATTCAAAAAAGATAATCGTGTTCTCTTTGATTTCGCACATTGCAAAGAGATTGACTAAAAGAAGTTGACTTGAGGTAGTCAGCTCAATGGTCCTGAGTAGCAAAATTGGTGGCCGGACAAGCGCCCTGGGCGTGTGCCGTTGATGATGATGACTAAAAGAGGCTGTGTAAGCGAGGGCAACTGACTACACACGGTATACTAAAATAATTCTATGCTAGAGTAATATCAGAGTTGGATTACTTGGCAGTACAGTATAAATCTTTTTGCATAGCAATATATCGACTGTATAAGCATAGATTTATAGATATATTTGCATTTAACAAGCTGAATGGTCAGAATTTTGTTAGCTGTCGCCTGCATTAGTAGGCCTAATGAATAGAAGAAGAATTAAATGGAAGAAGTAAGCTTTAACACTTAAATATAGAGTTGTTTGTGATTTCAAGGCTCTCGATTCTGACTCTCTACATTATGAACAAGTTTGCAACAAACTTGCTTTCTAAGGGGTAAAATGGGCGTGGCATCCCAAAAGTAGCTTAGCTGCTGAATGAGGGGTTCCTCTGGTTATTAGATGTGTAATCATGTATAAACCTCTCTGACTGGCTCTCTCTCTCTCTCTGTGGCTAGATACAGAAAGGGTATTTATATAAGACAAACGGAATCGAAACAATAAAGATTAATATAGAAGAGGCTGACAGGCAGCAGAAAGAGGCTGCAGAAGTACATCATGTACGCTATATGCACACTGAAATAAGGCTTACGGGTGTATCTTTATAAATATAAAGATAGAAGCCCTAACAGCTGACTCATGGTGCTGCAGCAAACGAAGCTATCGATAATTAAGCAGTAAAGGAAAGACAAACAGTTAAGTAATTAAGTAACTAAATATGTAAATAAGTGATCAAGTAAGTAAGTAAGCAAATTAGTCGGTTACTATGACTGTAACAAAAATGTTGCCTTCATTTAACCCTGAGCCATTGAATAGGCTTGCGCTCGTCGTTTATAACGGATCCAAAACCTATTATGTCGGTGCCGATACAAAATACGTCCCCTCGAATTGAATGAATTCCGTGATTATATCGAAAAGCATCAGTTCAGCATCGACGATGATGCGCGTAGACTACGTTGTACAATACAAGGAGGCTACAGGGTGTGTCTGGCTGATCCACGCTGATCGTGTTCAAAGGAAGAGAACACGAATCTCATCAAAGCGGCGACCTTTGATTGGAATAATCCCTTCTGACTGATTTAACGCGTGAACCTATGAACAAGGAGCAACCCTAATTCAATCTCGATTTAATCCATTGAAGCTTTGTAATCAAATTGCAATCCGTCATGCGCAGTCCCAATGCATTTTGGTATAAGTTAGTTGACCTCTGCCACAGGCGAAGACGCGGCCAGGAAAATGCTTTGTTTGCAACGCAATCAGCCGTACCGGCTCTTGTCAATAATGGTCAGTTTCGAGGATTGTTCTTGACTGTCAAAATTGTAGATTTCAACTCAATCTACGTGCCAGAAAATAGTTGCATCCCGAAATGCACTTGGACTGCGCATCGTCAATTGTGCCAACATGAAGCCAAAACGGACGATACAGTGCAGCCCCGTTAATATCACTTCATTTTGAGGACCAAGCTCTGTCAGAGTAAACTATTTTAACTCGTTTATTATCACGACACTTGACTGGAAAAACTTAGTGACATTAACAGGGTTGCACTGTAGATTGGAATGCATCTATCGCAGTAAAGGTCAGTTCAAGATCTTTTCATACTCTGAGATGTTTCGTCTGTTGATCCCTCACTCGTTGTCTGTCTTCTTACATTTAAACCCTTTCGGAATATAACACGCCCATGTGGTGGAAGATATTATACCTTTCACAACCAACTACACAAAACTATTCATCAAGAAACGAGAATCATATCATATTTGTAAATTATAACACAGTATGTATTTTTTAACTGTTATTTTGTATGTATCGTTTATATGTACCCCTATAAATCATCAAGGGCAGGCTAACAGTTACGTCTCCAACGCTACTGCACTTGAACTGAAAGTCGATGTCATCATTGAAAACATTCATCAAAGCAACAATAATTGATTGATGCAAAATATTAATGATTTCCATCCATTTAGCTAATGAGCTGTAAATAGATCCGGCAAATAGAATATATACAAACCTAAATTTTTACTTTATTATTATTTATACAGTATTGTATGTTATAGGACAATCGTAGGAAAGTTGTGTCGCATATTTTTTATAGCTCTATGTAAAAAGCATGTAAGTTCTTATCGGATTCTGAATAAAACTCTAAACTCTAACTGCACATGCGGCAATGCGAGACGACTCGTGTCTTGCATTGCCGCACCTCCAGATCCACCTCCAAGCATCAATGACTCACGCACAAATTCATAATCCTTTTATTGCCTCAACAGCTAAGTGATGGGGCAAATCATCACACGTACAAGCAGACAAACCGACTTCATTAATCACGCCGTGCGAACGCCAAATAAACGCAATGACGTTGCACATGTCAAAATTAGCAAAAACAACATCTGTCACTTAGCAACAGCAAAGACGAACTCAGAATGTAACAATGCAAGCTTGCGCGTGAGCAATTCTACATTATTTGAAGAAATTTAATAATCTACGTAAAATTATATCACAAACACCAACAGTTGTAATCGACAGAGCAACACATAAAACGGTATTGAACGGCACAAGTTAGGCATTGGACGTCTAGTCAACTGGCATCGACGTAGCTGCCGAAAACCAATTGTTGTCGATGAGGAATGTATACGACGATAAAGCAAGCAGAAAGAACAATATGTTCCTTGCTAACGTAGAAAAAATCGAATTCGGATTAACATTTGGGTCTTGAACGACGCCTCGAAAAAGGCAGCTCTTTAATGGCCGTTTTTATGAGCTGCGCAGAATGTACGACCCCCTGAAAGGAAGAAACTGCTTCCTTCCAAGCGAGTTTGGCAAACCTGGGAACGAACACAGAAGAAATAGTCAAATAGATATCAAATAAAAACTAATATTATGTCAGCACTCTGCAGGGCAAGTGCAGGACACGAAGGAAAAATCGCGCAATATAATACAATCCATTCCACTGTCGCTTTTTGCCACCTCCAGACAGGGCAGCCTCGCGCTCCTTCGTAGAGGTTTTGGAGCAAGAGGCATGTGCGCTCCACAACTCTACAAACTGATCAGAACCAAGCGCAAATTGTAATAAGTTGAATATTTCGTAAGACAAAAGGTTTTTCGACATGTAATATTTTGAAAAAAAAGGCGACTTTTGAATCGTTTTACCATCCTTAAGCAGCTAATTTGCAAATAGCAAAAACACAAACAAGTAACTTCCATCCCAGTTCGCTCAAGTACAACAGCAACAGCGGACATCTCAACACTCAATAGAAACATAACACGACACTAAATAAACTTCAATTCACGAAACAACCGAGAACAGGAGCTGTAGGAAAACAAAGCACACTGCGGAGCACGTAAAAATGGAAATTTCCCGTCTGCGGATGATTCAGCTGAATCGAAATGCGAACGATATCGCTCGTGAAATTCTAAATCGCATAACCATCCCTTCAGCAGAAATGAAATACAAGCATACTAAGAGCTCTACAAATATTGGAAAGGTTAATTTAGTTGGAAAATACTTTGACGCCTTACGAGCCTTAATAAAACCGATTTTCGACATCCATTCAACGTATTTTGAACTGTCGTTGGGAATTACAAGGAGATTGTTCCAGCGCTGTTGGCGATTACAAAGCATGGAAAAGCAATAAATAACGCAGTAGGATCGGTCTGTTAGATTTTGTCATACGTAATAGCTCAGATAAATCGGATTTACGATCAAATGGAAATCAGTGATCTCGTAAAATTAGAAATCGTATCATATTACAAGATTTTCACTTTATCCGGTATTCACTAAACCGAATTCAATAGGATTGCTTGTTGGTGACTTACGTTGCATTTGAAGCAGGTGGAATGGTAATTGCTATCCAAGGCCTCGACGTATTTCTCTCCGCCTGAGATTGAACGGTTGCACGCGGCACACTTCACGCCGAACGATTCATCGTAACATGTCTCGCAATACGGTCTGCCACTGTCCACGAGGAAGCCCTGATTGCCGAACGACTTGCTACACGACGCGCAGACAAAGTGCTCAGGATGAAACGCCTTGCCGATGGCATTGACGCAATTCTGCAACGAAAAGACAGAAAGCGCAAAAAGGATTAAAATGTCAACTTCGCGAGATCAAGCAGGAAGACAATAGACAGATCAAAAGCCACCCCGGGAAAAACAGAGCTGTCGCAGTCAATTGCACACATCCAACTCTGAAAACGATCTTGCAAAGGAACGAGGCCGTGGGTGCTTCATTTGCATACAATGGAGTAGGGTTTCATGATCTTTCCCAACGAGGCCATTCTCAGACGAGGCTAATTAGGAGGCAGCCGATTGGGCGCTTCCTTGATCGAGTGGCATTGTATTTGACAGCTTCAGATCATTCGCCACGCGTAACGAGAGGACCAGCCATTCCGACTTGCAAATAAGGATTTCTTATGGAAACAATAGTCATTGCGTTACATAAGAATAAACTCGATCAAGTCTTACAAACGGTATAAAGGAAGAAGGATCTGTTCGCCGTTCAAAGTATCATTAACGTCGCTTGGCGTTCAGTTATACCGCTTTAAGAGCGTCCATGTCCTTGCAAGTGTTCTCACAAGTGGCGGTGGTGCTGACGGCCTGGATCGCCTACAATGTCCTTGGAGCAATGTACACTGGGAACCATGGTGCGGTGCTGTCTCTAGCTGACGTGCGCAATCGATTGATCACTCAATCCCAGTAGTCATACGAAGCAATCTTCCCTCCGTCTAGCTGTAGAACTGTGACCGTGACTTCATGTTAAAGTTGCGATCTTGATCGGCTTTGAGACATCGGAGACTGTCCAGGCGATCGGCGAGGTCGTTGTTGATGCGTCGCTGTTGGTCTAATTCGTCCTCGATGGTGTTAATGTAAATCTTCATGGACAGCACTTGTTGTTCGGCTAGCTCGCATTCTGACGTGGCATTGGTCACGCGCCTTTGCATGTCGTCAACTTGCCGCTTGTCGGCCCTCGCTACCGTGCGTGTTGGTCTCGGTTTAATGCCTCCGCGAGCAGCCAGCCTCTTCTTTTTCATAGCGACCTCGTCCTCGAGACGCATTTGCTTCATGACAGCATTAGATTCCTTTGAGCGTACGATTTCCAGTCTCGTCTGTCGTTCTAAGTACTTTCGCGCTTGGCAATGGTACTTGTACATGGCGGCTTTGAGGCGCTCTCTGGCGTCGACTATCTTCCGCTCAAGGGCAACTACCGCAGCAGGAGCGCCGTTGAGTCGATCCAATACCTCTCGGTTGGTGAGAGTACGACGCGACTTACTGCGAAACGATCGACGGGTTTTGGCCAACATCTCCTCCTTTAAATCCTTCTCCTGGTCGACAGCCAAGAAATGACGATATAACTTCGTCTGTTCGCGTTTGGCATTCTGAAGACGCTCCACGGCCTTCTCTTTGTCGGCTAAAAAGCCCTTGGTGCGTTGGGTGACCGCTTGGATTTCCTTCGTGATTGTTTTCGCGGCATCAGCCAAAACGACAGGACTGAGGTCTGCAGGGGAAGCACGCACGAAAAAACAGTCCTGACATAGGTCGTGTTTCATGGAAATGCCTTTCAGACGACCCTGGAAAGCACAGGAGAACGAACGCATCATCAATGGACCAATCACATCATCACGACCGAATGGGAGAACCCCCAAAGGAGAAAACCCCCATTGGGAAACGACTGGGGTACCACGACGCCGACGAAGAACGACAAAGGAGCAAGGCAACGGAAGACCTAGCCCGGTCACAACGCAGTTACACAACGCATTCGGGAAACGAGCGAATTCAACGCAGAATGCCCTTCAAGATGGAGACAAGTCTTTTCAGCACAGCCGAGGAGATACGGGCGATTCCCGTATCGACACAGATACGAGGAAACTGCTCCCCTGCAGACCTTGATTACATGGACCCCAGTCAGAGCATTACAGATGATTCGATCACACACAATAACAATAACAAAAAACAAATACGGCCAACAACAACAACAACAACAACTACGGTCCAATCTGTCTTCAACGAGCACCAAAAACAACAATGAAAATAGCTTCTTATCACAGATCCAAGGTTAATAATGGAACAATGTAGCGTTTGAACCTCTTATACATCACTTGAAGATAGCTTCATAACAGATGTGGTCGTTCAAGACAGGTGGTCGTTTAAGACAGGTTAAACAGCACCGTGCTTTGATGACAAAGACTACTGCAAAACCAGCAGCGATTGGTAGGGGAAGGAGGAAAGACGTTAAATTGAACACACAAGGCAGATACGATATGCAGCATGGTCAGTTACAAGAAATTGGCAACTACTGTGTTGTTTGTAACGAAAGAAGTTATGCAGCGGGCAACGATTTGCCAGACTCCCCAGATGATAGCAATAGCAGTTTCTATTGTCACAAAACGGCCACCAACTGACTGCCTGTGACTAGTTAGTCGTCTCTCGTAAAAGGAGCCTTCTTCAGAAATGATCAAGGAACAAGGACATAAGAAAAGTCGTTACGACGACCAACTCTATCTGGGCGCATAAATGCCCCTCATGATTGATCTTTAGGATTATGGTACAGTGAAACCTGTCTAAAATAGTCACCTTTGAGACCTGAAGAAAATGACCTTACAGACAGGTGGCCTTTCTGTCCAGGTTGATTTCTATAGAAAGTGTCATCTTGGGGTTATGAAGAGTGACCTTTATACACAGGTGGCTGTTCTATAGAGGTGGTCGCTGACAAAGGTTTGACTGTATTTGCAATTTTGCATGTCTGAACAGCATACTACAGTCATAACCAATTGTGCACATATCAATCGAGATTACCAAAGTATTGATGTACTTACTCCCACAACGGACTTGCCGCATGTTGCACACTTTGGAGCAAAGAACTCGTTGTAACACCGTTCACAGTAGAGTTGGCCTTGTTCCTCAACAAAACCCTGATTCTGCAGTGACGTGGCACAAGAGGCACACGCAAAATGCTCCGGATGCCACGTCTTGCCAATTGCGCTGACAAATGGGCCCCTTTGGAAAAAAAAAGTAACAAACTTAATGACCTCTACTTACATCACTGCAGATAAACTGGCAATCAGAAATCATTAAACACATAACAAAAGAGAAGAACACAATTGCAGGTTATGGCATCTCATTACAGCATGATGAATATACAACCCTAATTGCAATTAAACACATCAATAAAAGGTTTATGTAAAAACAGACAGCTTTCCACAAAATACTAACTTTAGTCCAAAAAAATAAACATTATTGAATGAATTGGATCAATTTGCTCAGTCTTACTTGATGACTTCACTGCATTTGGCACATAAGGGATTCTTTGTGTCTACTTTGCCAGGAATAGACTGCGGCGTGGGTCGTACTCCGATTTTCTGAGCTGCATGGACAACTTGCGGACCAGAGCCTCCTAGTGGAGCTGGCGGTTGACTGCTGACGGGTGATCTGGGTTGGAATGTGGTCCCTGCGCTGCCGCTAGACGGCGACACTGGTTTAGGCGTGTTGGCTTTGAAGCTGGGTGCTGCTGGCATTGGTGCTTTTGGAATGGGCTGAACGGAGGTCGGTGTTTGACCTTTTGCGCCGTATTTTGATGGAGAAGGTGAAGACTGAACAGGTTGCGCTGGACGGTTGAACACGGATGGATGAGCATCTGCAAAAATAGAAGGAGGAATGTTCCTAGGCCTGTTGGTAAGCTCCAAATGTAATTACTAATTAAGTAGTGTTATCAGGAGCATGCCAGGCAAATAAAATGCAAGCTAATATTGATATACATAATTATATATTAGTATATTATTAATTATATTAGTGTAAAACACACACATTCAGTATAACTCAATTAAATTAATGTTAGAGCTGAACTGATGCTAATTTTTCCACACTCAACGCATCGGCAATTCGGCATCCACCAATGTCATAAAATCATCATGGTTTTCGCCTATCAGCTGAAAAAAATTATTACAATACAATACAGATCTATTCTCCATTCTTGTTCAAGAAAATAAGAGCATTAACCGATCGCTGACTTGAGTGAGCAAGACATCTTTACGGTTTCTAGATCGGATGTGAAATAGCAAAGGATGACCATGGTATTAATGGGTTAGTGCAACCACCTTTGACATTTTGATTTCTTGATCAAGCTTCTGTTGGCATTGTAGTCAAGCAATGTTTACCGACAAATCATTTCTTGAATCGATAATCGATTGTTCCGAATGACAATCAATTGTATGAAAAACATCAATTCATCGAGCCCACATCTAGTTAAAGTGAATAATGTCACATCACTAATGCGAGCATCTAACACTCTGAGCGTTGGTGTGGTTTAGCGGCTAGTATGTGTGGCTACCAGTCAAACGTACCAGGTTTGACTTCGGTCCAGCCAAAACATATATTCGTTACGTCTTCTGCAGTTTACATGTCAAGGGCCCCAAGGGAGGCAAGCTATCGACTTACTGTGCTACCCTCGTTAAACAAAGTAACATTTACATTTACATTTTTGAGATTTCACAAGCATGTAATTTCTATAAAATCAAAGTCGGATATTGTCAAAATTTGCTTCACTTTACGTGTTCGTTCCACACGAAAGCCATGATTCTAACCAATTTATATTGTATCAAGGTCAAACAGATCCTACAATCCAGTCCACAAATACCAAATCTTCAGCAATGGCATCTCAGCAACACTGTACATACCCACATCTCCAGATTGTACAGCCGTTTGAAGCTTCTGGAAGGTTTTGGATGGATTGCCTTGACTGGTGCCAAATGATGGACGAACGTAATCCGTCTCATGCTCGCCCATCAATTCAGGTGGAGGAGGTGGAAGGTCTAAGGAATTCAAAAGCAATGACACTCAGACCAAGGCAAACAGATATAATATACATCAGAAGGTCTTCCTTGAATATTAGACTGCAAACTCGGCTATAAACAATATCTTTGCTGTTATGTATTACAGCGAAACCTGTCTATAACGGTCACCTTTGGGACCTGAAGAAAATGACCTCTATAGACAGGTGGCCTTTTCGTCCAGGTTGATTTTTATAGAAAGCGTCATTTTGGGGTTATGAAGAGTGGCCTTAATACACAAGAGGCTGCTCTTTAGAGGTGGCCGCTAATACAGGTTTGACTGTACTCGTAACTAATCCAACACCACAGTATCATCGCAAAAAATGAATACCTTTGCAGTTCGTTTATATGGTGATTTTGTTAGAGACCTTGTTTGAACTAAGTAAATAACTAGCCACTCGACAGGTGGCTGTTGTACAGAGGTAGCCAATAAGAGACACGTATTGAAAGTGTAAATTTCAAATTGAAACTTAACTGCCTTATTAAATTTCATATAGACATTGAAATTTAGAAATCAAGCGAATGGAAACCGCTTTGACACACAGTGAGTGGTGAAATAAAACTCTAATCGATGGGCCTTGAACAGTTATGTTGCTGAGAATCCAAGACGAAATCCTGCGGATAAGTGAATGTGTGCATGTGTTGGGTTGGAGGAGTAACGTTGTAAAGATGCCAGGTGATTCCATCTGTGAAATGCGTCCACTCAGAAGAGCCTTCTGGTCATACCTTCGTCCCCCTCTGTCATGCGCTGCAACAGCTGGAAAGCATGCGAAGGCACAACAGGCTGATCTTTTGGCTGTGAGCCGCGTCTGACTTCTTTCTGGAAATTTGCATCAATGGGTTTGTCTTTGCTAACAGATGCTGTCAATCGGGTAAACATAAAAGGAGCCATCTTTAACAATGAATTTGAGTCACAAAAGTATGGTGATTTTGTGCGATGCAGGATGCGTGATGTGTGCAAAATGGATAGGACTGCAGCATGACTGATGAAATACTGAAATTCAAGGGTGAAGAATATAACCAAGGTGACGATAGCTGTACACACTTTTTTACCTTCATAACCATCAAATTCGCCACATTTGTATTGCAGAAATTTGAAAATTTTTGAAGGGTTACTGCCGCCTTTGTAGATGCCGGGGTTGTGGCGGATCTCGTCTATGTCTGGGTTTGCGTCCTCGTCGGAGCCAGTTGAGGCAGAAGATGCAGTGTGTTCTAAAAACAAGTGGATCGTGTGTGCAGATGGTGAGAGAGCTAACTGGCAGTTCTAATTCCGGCTGCTAGAGGTGTGGAGTTACTGATTGAAAATGATGATAACAGGTTCCAAAAATGGCATTTGTACTGTGATAGGGTGAAAACAATTTCGACCAAGTGTGTGATGGAGTGAAAACAACGGAAGATTTCGACCAAATGAAGTGCAAGGTGAACAAAACTGAGGCAGACTGCAGAATGCAAGTGTGGTAGCGTGTATGCATCTTCAGCGGACTGTGGTTGATTGAAGCACACACACAATACCTGAGCCAGCCTCTTGGGCTAGCCTCTCTCTTTCTTTCTTCTGTCGATCAAAATGAGCAAGAACCTTGGCGTCATCTTCTTCCATTTTCCGACGAAGGTCATCGATTACGTGTGTTCCTTCTGGCACTGTTGTTGAAAATATCCATCTTAATTATTACTGTCAACTTGTGGTGACAGATCACAGCAGTTGCAATTTTCAAACCACATATCATGGTACGTGATGCTGAATTTCGTTGAAAGTGATGATGACTGTAGCCCTCATGAAAATGACATGATATGGGTAATGTGTGTTGTTCTCTCCGATTCAAAGTACCTTCCCGTCGAATCATAGGGCCATTGTACGTCATTCGAAAAACTTCCGGATTGGAAGCAGAGGGACTTGTTGGTGGTGAAGGAGGCTTCTGCTGCTGAGGAGGAGCATTGACTACAACTGGGCGTTTGACGCTCGCAACAGTGATGGACGTGGCGCTCTTGTTTGAAGCTTGCAATAAAAACACGATCAGGTTCTAGACTTGAAGCCAACCTTCTGACTTATTCTACGACATTCAACATCATCATTATCATCATCATTATACACATAGAGTCTACTCTGCCAATAACGGTATGAAGAAACTTAATTACAAAATAAAATATGTCTCAATTAAATATGGGCATGGTACTGCATGTTCACGGCAAAATGACCTTGAACTCTGATAGCTCAGACGGACACAGCTTCTCTGGCTGGCTGTCAGTCATAGTAAAAGAGAATGGCGGCATTCGAGGTAAAGAAGTAAAGACTGGCAGTTATTAAACAAAATTGGATCGGTTTGGGACCAGAAATGCAAATCGATATAAACAACAAAGCGTTGATAGTTATAACGAGTGGCAATACTACTATTGGCAGAGTTGACTGTATTCAGGGCCGGATTAGCGATTAGGCACAATAGGCCAATGCCTACAGCCTTTTCAGAGTGATAGGCCCTCCAAACTTTTAACGGTGCCTGTAATTTCCTTTGCATTCCTAATTTTATGGGAAAGGGAATTTAGCTTACTGCGATTGAAATAGCATAATTATACATTGACTCAGGAGTCAAGAAACGCAGTATTTGGCAAGCATAAATCTGAAAATTTCCAGAAGAGCCCCCCCGGATCCCCCCTTTTGAAGCACCTTCGGCGGCAATAGGCCCTTCGAGCAATTTGGCCTATCGGCCCACTTTCTTCTAATCCGGCCCTGACTGTACTAGTCTAAGTCAGTGCAAGTAGGAACGCTATTTCTGACAACGTTTTGGCAATAGCTTGTGCTAACATAAAAGCTCAAGCAAGGGAAAAGACTAACGTCTGGTTTACTTGATAACTTGCATGTGGTTATGTAAACAGTCTGTGAGATGGTGTTGATTTTCCTGGGTGTGTTATTTGTGTTGCAGCTTGTGTTAAGCAGATCATTGGTCATCTGCCGTGTGCACTTCCAATCATTTCGGTATACAAATGAGTTGACCTCTGCCACGGGTGATGACACCAGGAAAATGATTCGTTTGAAAGTCATTCAACTGTATTCTTATCTACAATGCTCAATTTCATGGATTCTTCTTGGAGGACAAAATTGCCCGTTTCAGATCAAATCATGTGCCTGTGAAACACTGATAAACCAGCATGCATTAGAATTTGTGCTTCATTAACTTCCAATCTTACCATGATTTTCTTTCAAACATTGTCCTTATATTAATAGCACAATTTCACCAAAATCTTAGTCAGAAATAACGCTCCTTCATTTGACATATATTCAGTTAGTCTTAGTTCATACATTTGCATTGGGATCATGGAATTTTTTCTATAGCATATATGAATCTCGATACCATTGCTTGTAAAGTGTCGTTAAAATAAAGTAGATGATGTCGTAAGACATTATTACATGAAAGTACCAGTGGTGTGGCATAACCAATTAATTTACGTCTGAAAATGAACACATAAGAAACTCCAACTGCTAGAAAACGCATATCAGCATCATAAAAACCTACAAATAGAACTGCAATGACACATCCATAACGAAAAGCATTGTGGTACATTACTGTGTACAAGCCGACTCCTAAGTTTCCCTCTTTAACCCTTGTCCTGCTTACAAAACTAGTTAAATGAAGACTTGAAGTCGCTTTATCGCTTGCTCATTGGCTGATTGCTAGGGACTAACTTTCTGATTGGTTATATGTTGCTACTTTTGACTTGTTTTCAAAACGTGTACATACGTCAGTAGCAGGACATGAGTTAATCTGCATTTTTAGCACATTCAAATGATTCAATCCACATTACGACAACAATTGTGTATAAGTCAAGGTGACATTTTAAAACAAATCATTTCGGGCCAGAAATTTGGCTTATATACAGAAATAAACAATACCTGTAGTAAAGCTATCTCCGCAACAACAATTTGAGAAAATAATATACTCAAAAAGTCACAAAACCACAATAATAAAAAGATGTGCCCAAGGCAAGAAAACCCTGCCTAGGAGAAAAAAGCAATAAAAACCGCAGCATTTGAAACCAAGTCAACTCTCCTACACAGAATTGAACCTAAAACTAACAGCTTACTCACTTACGATTAAAATGGACAACCTTGCAGGCATGTTGGAATGTAGGAGCATATGGGATAGTAACAGAGGAAGATGAATGGCTCTGACATTTTGTAGAAAACAAGCCATGAAGAAACCGGGGGGAAAACTGAGAAAAATTGCACCGTCAAAATGCAGAGAACAGAGTCCAGAACTGTTCTACCAAATCCGTGAAAATGAGACCATTAAAATTTGGCATGAAGACAACAAGCAGCACGATTTCGTTGATGCCAACTGATGTGAGTTGTGTTATAAAACCAGTCTTTGACAAAAAATAGCCAAAAAACTAAGGCAGATAAAGTCTTTCACAGGATTGCAAAGTTCCCCTCTCTTTTCAATCCAGACCAAACCATTTCCTGTCTCAGCTAAATCCCAGGCCAAACACGTAGAAATATAACAATAAATGTGACTTTCTTGGGAATATTTTAGGTTTGTGCTGTTTGTTGCCCTACAGTTTTGACACAAATAATGATTTCCTCTCAACCACAACAAAATCCGACCTAGAGCAAGACAGTCTGAAAGGCTAATGTTGGATTATTGACACAAATTAGTCACAACACATACGAATTATTCCATAAGGTAAATTCTTCCAATAGATATCGTTAGCATCAAGGCAGTGCAATAAATTCAGTCCAGTCAGGAGTTGATATGACGAACGCTGATGGAAACAAATAGTTGTAATGAAACTCGATTTTGCTCCCCTCTAAAATTGAAGCCAAAGCTCCTTCAATATGAATCGCTGTAACAGAATCTTAACAATGGAAAACGTGTATAACGAACTAAATATATGTGTCCAAAGACAACATTTGAGTGGCTATGTCAGGTTGGATTGCACATCTGTTCGAAACTTTGAATTAACCCAGAAGTATCACAGCTTATCGTCCTTGCAAAACAACTAAACCTTTGAATTTGGACAACATAGAAAATCAGATGAATTGGGCTTTTGTAATATATTTCACCATGAATTCCGAAACATGTGAATGGGAAGCACCGAAAGTTGGAAAAACCATGTTAAATAACAAGCATCATGTGAAAAAGAACGATGTGAATCTGAAAAATGAGCAAAAAATAATGGGAAAAGGCTCTTTTCACATGGTTTCCACACGATTCTAGTGCACA
The DNA here is from genome assembly GCA_900245855.1 of Calvadosia cruxmelitensis. NCBI lineage: Eukaryota > Metazoa > Cnidaria > Staurozoa > Stauromedusae > Kishinouyeidae > Calvadosia > Calvadosia cruxmelitensis. The sequence continues at coordinate 27,309 of OFHS01000466.1, forward strand.
GTATTTTGTGAACATCACTGTCACTCGATGCCTTTCAAACTCTTGTGCTTCTTGAAATAGCATATTTTTCGAATAAGAACAAACCTTTTTCACAATTAAATTATTTTTTTGCGTTTTGTGACATCCACTCCTGACTGTTCATGCCTTGAAATTTACTGTAAGTACCTGCTTTATCCATTCCATCATCAAACACCTCATCCCCCTCATCGAGACTTCGCTGAAGCATTTGAAAGACACGAGAAGGGACTTTTCCTTCATTGGTCAATCCAGATTTTTCCAACTTGACAGTTTCTTTCAGGTGGTCAATCACATTTGATCCAGCCGGCACTGCAGAAAATTTTTGGTTTGAGAATGTGATCGGTATAAATACTAAACAAACGAAATTTGACTGGGGTCATGTGCGTAGGGTATTGTGTAAAATTTCAAAACATAAACCCAGCACCAACTGTCTGTCTCCATATTGTCCAGCTGTGAGTCAAGCCGTTGTATTCACACTTCTATTATGGAGAAGGTTTTGACGCAATAAGGCATATACAAGTAGACCGAACCCAATGAGGTAACACCAATGGCCAACTTTACAAGTAGTCAAGGAAGTGATTCAAAGCAGGCTTGTCAGAGTAGAAATTCCAGCTTGAAATGTTTCAAGAGTGTCATCGGTATTTGCATGTTTCTTGTCTTTGTTTGTAAACAACAAAGTACTCCCCACAAACAAACGAAAACAACAGACACAGGACAAGAAACTAACGGTTTGCTAAACAGTGTAATCTGTAAATGTCTTTGAAAATGCTCAGATATGACGTAAGGAATGACATGGAAACGTGTAATATAAGTGCGGCGGTGTATGACAAGACAACAAACTACGGAGAACGACGCATCTTTGATCTGCACGTGATATTGAAGAATGATTGGCATAATGAATGTTGATCCAGAAAAATGTGCATCGAAATGTAAAACGTTTGTGCGTCGAAATGTAAGACGTTTGTGCATCACGGAGACAAAACACATTGACACTCAAGTTGTGCTGTCAGAGATAAAACGGCGTTGCAGTAGAATCCATAATGAATGTGGATGAGTTTGTGGGGATAAGGTGAACGTGAGTGGAAAAAATGCCCAAAATACCTTCCACATGTGGGTTCCTTCCTTCGTAAACCATTTTGAAAGTCTGTGGCTGCTGCGAAGCTAGAAGAGTATTTAAGTGGATATCAAGCAAACTGCATGCGTGAAAACGTTGGAAATCTCCACACCTCGTCTCTATGCCAAAGTCTACATATTAAATTGCCACATAGGCGCATACCCCACGGAAATTAAACATTAACAATACAATAGGAAAATGCGGTTATAGCATCGTCCAAATTATTACCTCCACCATTGTCGTGATGCAAATTAGTTTCAAGTTTCTGGAATGATCCTGACTGCTTCCTTGCTTTTTGCTCGTCACTGAGGTTACTCTCCTTCAACATTCGCAACACCTCTGAATCTTCCATCGCAACATTTGTTTGGTTTTTCCGATTTTCAAGTTCTTCTTTTCTACAATTGCAAAAAGTAAAAGTTAAATATTAAAATAAAAAAAACATACAGAAATAACAGACGTCATACAGGGTTTTAATTTCTCACTTTTTCTGTGCATATTCTGCAGGACTGAATTTGGGAGCGGCGACAACAGGTCTGGGAGCTTGACTGGGTGGAGTACTGGCTTGATAGCTCGATGCTGTTGAAGAAGAAGCTGGCGAGGATGGAGTAAATGCTTTAGGTTTCGAGTTGAATTTGTAGTCAACATTGGCGGAGTGAATGACCTCAGTTTGTTCTAATACTTTAACGCAGCTCCTTCAAAACAAATACAAAACAAACATGTTAATATTGAACACAAACAGCTGCCATAGCACCACACAAAAGGTTTGTGAAGAATCTATAATGGGAAAACCCCGGTGTTCATCATCATGCAATCTAGACTGACGTTATCTTAGTGAATTGCGAGGGCATTGGACCAACGGACAACGCATAATGTTGCACGATAACATTCAAACGACAACTTCACGGTTGGAGATTGTGCCTAAAAGCTGCACGTTGTCGACATTTCTGAGGAGATCCACTGATCCAGGTGATATACACCAAATGGTATAAAATCCCGATATAATCCGTGCATATCCATGCAGCTTCAATATTTAGCATACAATCAGCAGGGAAGCCGTCCATCTGGATGAAACAATACATGATTTGCTAAACTCTTCTCTGACAATAGACAAGGACCAAATACAACCCACAAATCAAACGGGAAAAGGCAAATATAAACAGTGACATGGCCGGACAGCAATAACAAAACTCTTGGAAAGCAAACAGAAGTTCTTCCCTGTCCAATGATACTCAGGGTGAAACGTCGCGAGTGGCTCAACACACGACATGAGACGAAAGGCGAGTGTACGATATGAAAAACTCCTGCAGTGAATGACAAATGGCCCCCTCGAAAGCGTACCACAGATTACATGGCTGTGTAATTTTTGAATCGTAAAGTGAGCAACAACGATTTTGATATGACTGTGAGAACAGCCGAAGAAAGATATGACTGGGCTCAGTGTCGTCAAAACAAATTTAAAATGTCCCCGAGGTGGCAACCTGTACATCAAACTCAATCAAACACCATTCCCACAGAACACACAACCAATTAGAACCACAACGCCCGAAATGGAACAGCTCACCTGTAACAACTGAACTCCTATCCTTTATATAATTAAATATTATTAAATTACTTCATGCTTTTGTGTTCGACGATGTAAAGTTCATTGTCACAAGCCCGACAGCTAAAACCAGCGAAGCAGGGATGAAATGCGAACTACAAAACAACACAACTTGAACATACTTGAGTTTCAGCTTCAAAGCACCGCCTGAATTCTTGATAACATTTTGTGCTTCCATATGTGTTAAACCTTCAATGGCGCTACCATTTATTTCGAGAATTGTATCTCCTGGGTTGATCTTTTTGACTGCTGCTTTGCTGCCCGGTGTGATCTGTGATGGGTAAGGGAAATGCATTATAATTCAACGCAACGTTGCAAGACTCATTAATCTGTGATAAATAACTGTCCTGAAATCTTCTCCTAAATATGAGCACAGGAACTTACCCTTGCGACTTTTAAAGGTGTACCGAAGTCCTTTCCTCCTTGAAGGCGAAATCCCCAAGGCCCACCTCCATCAAGATTGACTTCGTAGTCCGTCATAGTGAACAAGCAAAAATCAACCAACGAAGAAAATCAAGGCTATTCCACTCTTTAGTACGTCTCTCCCGAGTTGTATAGACTTGTAAAAGTCAAAAATGAAGCTGACGCAGTAGTGAAATGTTGAACAGGCGACAACAGATTTTCCCTTCCCTGTGCGACACAAAACAGAGCAGTCGGGGCGATCTTTCTTTGTGGAATGCAGTGCTCAGACATGAGCGGAAGTGACCAGAAGTGGGTGGGACACTAACAGTGGTCAATAGACCAAACCTCATTGTTTGATTTCAATAACAAACCCATATAAGGCAAGGCGGTTCGATTGTACTTCTTGTGCAATGCAATGGCTTCACTCCACATAAACCGGATCAGCCTCGATCACATAATATGTACTTCTTCGTGATGTTTTACAGTCGCCTAATTCTACAATGTGGTCATTCAAAATATGCAGAACGTTTGACCAAACAGCGACAACCACAAATGCGCAATTCAATAACAAATCTTCCATTGAAAGGTCGAAATACAACAACAAACTAAGAGTTTGTTTTCGGATTTCGCCATACATTGTAGAAATTACTCAGAGTGAATTAAGTCGTGAAATTCTTTGAATGAATCTATCGGGCTTTTTACGCTGCGGTAAATCTTTGAAGGAGATTTTTTCTCCGACGGAAAGAACTCGTTTTAGGGCGTGTCTAAAAGGATCCACCAAGATGAAACAAAAGTCAGCACAAACTTCATTCAACCTAAGCTTTTATGCAGATCGCGCGGAGATATTTGTGATTATTTGAATCGGGAATTATTGAATAATAAAAGCAATTATTTATCACAATGATGATGTAAAAACCACTAATTCGAAATTAAACTCAATTTAGCAGAAAAACATGCGAGTCACTATTGATTATACCTGCTGTCATTGAACAGTGGCTAGTATGCGCAGTGGTACGTCTACAGACCTGGTTAGAAGCGAACGGTGACTGTCGACAAAGACGGAACCAGACGAAAAACAGATAGTCCGGTCATTACATCAATTATAGCCTCGGATTAAAACCTAACCTTGAAAGCAAGCTTGAAAGAATGACAAAGCCAGCCATTGGAATGCTGCACGAACATTGAAATCACTGATGTAAATGCAAGAAAATTGTAAACAACGCATTAATTTGTCCGAAATCTATAACCGCGAACGCCACTGGACCCCACAGGACGTTGATTTGCAGCCATAAACATTCTTAGCAGGGTGCAGATGCTGTAACTCTATATAATAATGTTCTGAATAGTGACGGCCGAAAGCAGAAGATTTGTAGCCTCCGTTTTACATTATTGATCTTTTTCACCTCAAGTTGTTAACCCGCAAACAGATTCTCTTTCCCAATGACGGATTTAACTTCAAGTATATGGAAATAAATCGGTTACTGATAAATACAAGAAAATAAAAATATTTTCACAGAAAAATAATACAAGTATCAACTTTGCAACATCAAATCAGTAAACGTAAACAAATTTCAAAGTGTTCACGACAAAGATGTTTTGACGACTTTTGGTTCGTCATTGGCTTGATTGATAACAGGAGGTCACTCAGCAGATAAGTCCAATGAAATCGGAATTGAACTTCAACTTTTGTGGCAGGATTAGACGAGATCACGGGGATATCTTTGAGGGTGGAGGATCGATTATAGTCTCAAGCATGTTAGATGGGAAAATTAAGGTGAAGATTTTAGTTTCTGATAATTTTGCCTAATTAAGTTTACCAACATGCATATTTCAGCCTCTGCATTTTAGACGTGATTATTTTTAAAGTAGATAACTTGAAAAGTATAAGCCTGGCAAAAAAAAATTGTATAATGCAATAATGATAAAAACTACCTGACCTGATTATTTACAAATTAAAAGTCTTAAAAATCTCATCTATCAAGCCTCTTGAACAAATGACTTTAAATGGAAAATGATTGAATCTTATAATTTTGAATTTTATATGAATTGCTTTAGAACGACGCTAAACAGCCACAGACTTTTCATATTTCTTAGTCTTACATATTTTATGTGAGTGTATTGCACATACGACCATGGTCTTCTCTCGGATGGTCTGCGAAGCGTTTAGGTTATCAGCGGAAATAATAATTTATCTTCCCGGACTTACTTATTCTCAAATCAATTCACAAGCAGTTGACATTCATAAAAATGAGTCTACAATACAATAAAATCGCAGTCACGTTCTGCCTAATAAATTTAAATGCTATAACATACAATATTACCAAAAATAAATTAAACTATAATATTTACAAATTAAAATTTTCATGCAAGTTTCCCCAGCACGTGGGGTGCCAAGAATGCTTGTAGCAGTACCTCTCTGAATTGCAATGCTTAGTATTTGAATGAGGTAATGATTTATTAATTTCCATGTATAAAAACATTTTGCTTTGCTTTTACCACTTGACCCTTGAGACGCATTGAGCTTTAGTCTTGAAATTGACTTGAGAAAATTCTCCAGAGAATCTNAGGCCAATCGGATGAAAAGTGTAGTTTTCAGATAGGGAGCTATATTTATCAATTTTTTTTCGCTCCGCCTCGTTAGCTGCTCGTGAGTTGCTGCTCGTGAGTTGCTCGTGAGTTGCTCCTCGTTAGCTGCTCGTGAGTTGCTCTGAATTTCTGAAGCGTGAACTTAGGGAATCATCAACTTGTGTTATATTATGGATAGTCGTAGGAATAGGCCTGATTTAACTGTAATAGTTTAAGTTATTTGAAATTTGAAACTTGTCAAGAGTTTTTATAGAATCATGGTGAAGTTTTTATCTAGTATTTACGGTACAAGTAAAATGTATTTTGCAGTGACATCTTATGAATACAGATAGAAATTAAGTAAGTAATCTGTAATTATCGCACTTTTTTCTAATTCTCGGTAAATTTGTAGTCGAGTTAATATGTTTTGAAATCCATTCTGTCGTTGGGCAAAGTCCGCGGCGCGAAATGATTTCAAAAGAGGAATGAGTAGAACGAGAGCGAGGTCTAACACAGCCTCATATTGAAACCTCTTCAATTTCATGTCTCTTCCACTTTCCCGAACTAAACATGGTAAGGATTGTATAAAACCTACTGTCTCAAATCCTTGTAATCCCCAATAGTTCCCCGACGGATCTAGCCACAACCAAAACTTTGTGATCAGTAAATGTTTTCTTGAGATATTGCTTGCCTTATTTTTATATTTTTCTTTCTGTTTAAAAGAAATATTGAAGATTTTGATAGAGTGTTTACACCGACTGTTGTTGCATCAAAATCCTTTTTGATAGTTGCAGATTTATAGGTAAATTTTATGAAATATTGGGCAGGTTGGCAGTTGTTCTGCTAGCTGTTTGGTAATTTGAATTCACCTAATTAGTAATGTTATTCGCGTTTTTGATCTGAAATCAGAATGGCTAGTTTGCGGTAGGGTCAATTCTCGAACTTTCCCCAGTTTTAGGTCTATGCTTTGGCTTGGACTGTCAAGAAGTCTATTTATTTTATTTAACTTGTTTTGTAGGGTGACACTACGATTATCCGAACGAGAAAGTTCATGACAAACCGCTTGCTTCAAAGGAAGCAGATGGTAAGTTGTGATTTGTTATATGACTATATTTCAGTTGATGATGAATATGATAAAATGCAAAGAAATTATGCCTATCATATCTCTCTTATATGGGCTTGGAACTTTGCGACCGCGAAAGTATTTCGTGATGCTGTTTTGTCTTGCTGTATTATTGTAGCCTTCCTTGTGATATCCCAGTCTGTTTTATATTTCTATGCTTTTCAAAAGCAGCTTGCCGGTCAATAGTTGTGATTTTAAATAAAAACTTCTTTGAGTTTGATTGTTATATGTAAATTAGATTATAGGCATTTAAATATGATCTACAATGCATCTACAATGCATACATGCAATATTGTTAAATATTGTAGAACTTGTGAGATAGAGCCATCAACATTCTGTTAAAATATTCTTGCTATAGATTGTCGACATCCTCCATCCGGGAAGGCCGACTGTCCCCAAGAAAGAGGTTTCAGACAAGCTCGCTTCGATGTACAAAACGGCGCCGGACTCTATCGTCTGCTTCGGTTTCAAAACTGCCTTTGGTGGTGGTAAAACGACAGGCTTTGCTCTGGTCTACGATACTGTAGACCACATGAAGAAATATGAACCTAAACATCGCCTCCTGAGGATGGGTATCGGAGAAAAGAAGACCGGTAGCCGGAAGCAGCGCAAGGAGAGAAAGAACAGGGTGAAGAAAGTCCGAGGAAAGAAGAAGGCCAGTGTTGGACATTCTAAGAAGGTTAGCTGATTATGAATTGTTGTTGGTACAACATGACATCTAACTATGTAGGCTTACAGTACTTTCAATAAGTATGTCATTCTAGTTTATAACAGATCTGTGGTAAAATTACGCTTGCTGAATAATTTTAATGAATAAATCTGGAATGTTTAGACCAGTGCAGTCAAATCCACCAATAACGGTATTCTAGAAACGACTCAAATTGCACCGATATTAATGACACAAAAACTTTTCACGTAACCAGTAGATTTTAACTTTAGGCTTGAGATGTTGTTGGTAGGAGCATATTATGCTTTGCCGTTTTCATGTTGTTGTTTTCCGCACTTTTTCTGCCAATGCTGCAATAATGTTGTTTGAATTGATAAAACTTCAGGATTATTGGCCCATCTGCTTAATTTATCGGTCCAACACACAACATTTCCCGTGAAGATCCAATTACCATTTTCTCACCATTCCAAATTACTTTCCTAGGATAGCGCTACAAGTGAATGACTTGTTTTCCCTGAAGCTCTTTCCATATGTAATTAATCTAATAAATGCAACTTTTTAAAGTCTATCTATTACTGTTAGAATTAATGTTTTTACATACTGTGACTTTATTTCGGCTGGGAGATTGTTTCACAGTTTTGTGCCAGAAATGGATAATCGACCTTGGCAAAGGGTGTGCAACTGGCTGGGACAGAGAGGCTGCTATTTGTCCTACTTATGTCGACACTCTGTCTTCCATAGCGAGATTGAGTTGACGACATCTTGTTTGTCAGTCAATAGATCTATAAGTCTTGGCTTGTATTTACAACAGCCTGGTTATAATGAAGTTGGGATATTAACGAATTTATTGTTGTTTTATTTTCAGTGAGCCACAACCAAAATGCCTGATCGATCACTTGGAATGTTGTTTGTGTCCATCCCAATATAAATACAATAAACAACAAATGTCTTCTTTGAGTCCTCTATCTCTCTCTGTTACTTCTGTGGACCCTTCAGTATCCAGTGTATGTACAGTCAAACATGTATTAACAACCACCTCTATAGAGCAGCCACCTGTGTATAAAGGCCACTCTTCATAACCCCAAATTGACACTTTTTATACAAATCAACCTGGACAGAAAAGCCACCTGTCTATAAAGGTCATTTTCCTCAGGTCCCACAGGTGATCATTATAGATAGGCTTTACTGTACTACACAAGAGGTGAAATTGTCTGTGACATCTATGAGTCGTTTGAACACAGCAGATGGCAAGAGCTGTTTGTTTTTGGCTGTCAACATTGCATTTCGTGAATTCGCCACTTTATCAACATTGTTTTACTGTTAATGTAAAGGACTATTATTGTTCTTCCTAAGTGTGCATTTTCATATTTTCTGATTATAAGATTAACTGGATTTCAAACCTGCCTATGCAACTGAGACAGCCCCTGACCATAAAAACACCTCAAAATTAACCAGCAAAATATCATGCTCAATGTTCTGGACAATTTTAGGATGATACTGTCAATCTGGTTCCTGTCAGTTCAATAACTATTTTTAAGAAGTTGCATGTATGGAAGTTACGGTGCTTTAGAAATGCCCATTTATCAAAATATCAAGCTGCAAAGAATAATGCAAGGGTTGCTGTTTACAACTTTACATGCATAGTTGCATACCATAGTTCTGCTCATTGAAGTATATTTACGAATGGCAGAAAGACTATAGTTGATGGACTAGTTCAAATGTGGCTTAATTCTCCAGAGAGGATATTGAATGAAAGCAAATGTGGTCTGAGAAGAGACAACAACAGGCATAGCATAGGTTTGCATTTATATTCCAGGGAACCATGCAGAAGATTATGATTTACAATCTGCGACCGCGACGACCACCCTTTCTGCGTGTGCTGTCAGATGGGATGGGAGTGACATCCTCTGCAACAGATAAAATGAAAGTAATATCAGTAAACAGCTGCAGAATGTAACAAAGAGAGACCTCAGGAATTGCATGTAAACACTTTCTACTTGTTCAGCTAAGCCAAATGTGCCATGAACAATATTCACAGGTGGCGCAAAACATATCCCTTCAGAAAGCACTAACGATAGGAAATATTAGGAAAGTTGAAATGACGTATGATTACTTTGGCAGTCAAACATAGACAACGAAAAATGTGCTTGTCTGTATCGAGGAAGACATATTTACCAGAGCTGAAAGGCAATTACAATTTACAGTAGTTATTCAAGTTCAGAGTCATGGGAACAATTCATACCACAAAAAATATATATGTAACAGTTTAGCTTTTCATTACTCTTGGAAATGCGGAAGAACTACATGATTGATAAGTAGTGGTAAATTCCAGTAAATCATTTCTAACAACACGATCTTCCTGTGGTTGTGAAATAAAGGCACATTTATGCACATTTGTCACATGTGCAGTTTTGTTGGCGCAAGTCTGATTGCTGCGTCAAATAACTTGAGGTATGTGAAATGTACAATATGGTTGATGAAATCCGTCCATTTCGAAACCAACAGTTGAATTTGTCGTAGGCATTACTGATGCTGATTGGTTCAGTAATCATGTGTTCTCTTGGTGACGAATCATTTTTATCAAGAATCCGGGATGCATAAATGGACATTCATTCATCAACATTTTGTTTCAATCCGTGATGTGTTGTGAGATCTAATCACTGTCACGTCAGTTGGCAACAGTTGAACATACAGGCAAGCATAAGTGCACCTTAACAGAAACTCACCAATTCTGCCAATCTTCATTCCGGATCGAGCCAGTGCCCTCAATGCAGACTGTGCACCAGGTCCAGGGGTTTTAGTCCTGAAGTTTAGAAACAAGACAAGTTAATTACAAGAAATAATGTTTATGATTCTGCCCCTTTGCTGAACAGTCCAAGCCAGCTAAATATTATTACTGAACACTGAAAGATAGCATTCACTGCTCACTCATGGATTACAAAAATTATAACGATCAATTAATGATAACGAAACATCGATAACTAAAGTTTGTATACAGCACTGGGGAAAAAAAAAAATGCAATAATAATGCAACAATTAAAATGGAATAAAAATATTTAGAAAAACCAAATGAGAGAAAACAAGCTAAAGTCTGGGTAGTTCACATTTCCTATGGTCTCCTGGTCATCAATGTAGTCTCCCAGTGGCTATATTCCCCTTTGAAGTAGACTGGCATTGCTGCCATGGTGCTAAGATTTGAGCATGCATGCTGTCCGTAATCGACCATCTGTGTTTTGTTGCTGTGTCGTCTGCTGCTCGCATCCTGTTTTTCAGCCACTGTTCGTCACGATTGGTCTCTGTTGAGTCATCAGACACCTCCAAGTGGTGTGACCTCGGCAATGGGCACCCCAGTGTTGCCAAGCTAAATCTGACATGCCCTCACGGTGGCCACGGCTTGTGGTTGCAAAATAACAACCCAGCACAGGGCTGGGCCTCTTACGAGGATCAAGGACAATCACGTGCAAGCTCTGGACTCAACATCTGTGGACTATCGGCGGCTCGGCGCCTGAACTATCTCTCGTGCGACTGTTAGAAGTTCGGATGTCCAAATCTACATGCACATCTGGCATCCACCGGCTACAACAACAACAACACCTGGCTGTAACTTTTCCTAACTTTGTGACGTATGTGCTCCACGAAAAAGCCAATGGCTTATTGGAGTCAATAAATGATGATGATGATCAAGTGGCTGACCTAATGATATTGAGGTCAAATGCTATGGTGAATAATTTTGTCTTAGCATGTTTGGTCTGGTGAAGCGGCTCGCACAACTACATGGCGGACCAATTAGAAGGAGTACGGCTGCATTGCATCCAGAAATAATATATCAGCTAAAATTCTGTGAGAACTTGAAGAGCTTCCTTGGATATCTAATCCACCCCATTGGCGCATTTTACAATTCAATGCATTTAATTATGTCCAATAATAAAATGTCTGTCGTTTTTTACCTGTTTCCACCGGTGGCTCTCAACTTGATGTGAAGAGCAGTAATTCCAACCTCCTTGCATCTCACAGCAACATCTTGAGCTGCCAACATAGCTGCGTACGGCGAGGATTCGTCCCGATCAGCTTTAACCTTCATACCACCAGTTACACGAGAGATGGTTTCTCGTCCAGACAAATCAGTGACATGGACAAAGGTGTCGTTGAACGAAGCAAAAATGTGGGCTACGCCAAACACATTCTCGCCTTCAGCGACCTAGTTAAAGCATAAACAGCCCAATAAGAAAGAGAGCAGCGATATATAATGAAAATTTTAATACCGTTTTGGTCCATCTAGCTTATTCATATGAAGTCCATGTGGAAAGTCATAACGTTGAAAAGCACAGCATATTACGATTAAAACGAACAAGGCAGAAAGCAGAAATAAACGAACGTATAAACTACAGGCTTGATAAACGAAACATTTTTTGGCAGAACATTGTCTTGACTATCTGTCCTCAACATACACATTCAAAACACATCTTTCTGACACGCTAAACAGATGATAATATGATGCATTCAGTTGTCACCTGAGGACCAAGTTGGATAACTTGTTCTTCCTTTTGAACCTTTCCTTTTCGGGGTGCCATTTTCAAACTACAAAAATAGATATCAGAACGAAATATTTAATGATCTGGGAATAACATTATTAGGGAACGAGAATCATATTTTTGAGATTAGAGAGTGATTCCTTGGATTTCTATCAGTTGGGTCTTCGTTCACTTACATTCAAACGGCCATAAACACAAGAGACATTTCTAGGGAATCGGCCTGGTGAGAGTTTTGCTGAGAGCCTCACAAAAAATAACCTTTATACGAGGTCGTTGCATAAGGACAGATTTGACTGACAACCGGAGTCAAGAAGCTACGCAACAGTTTTCCGAGCATTGCTGGAGTTTTGCTCAACATTTCTCTTTTATTTATAGTTATTTTTGTAAATTTACGACGACGTGTCTCTAGGCTTGAGTTATGGCTCCAAAAACAAATTCAACTCATATCACTATAGCTGTCGCCGAACTGCTTATTATGGGACTATTGAGTTACTTTGGTTTCAAATGGTTATCCAACGCACTTGATCCTACGAGCAAGCAAAAGCAAGAAGCAAAAAAACAGGTTAGTACCAACTGTAAAAAGCAGCGAATTTAAGAAGCAAAATCTATGCGAAACAAAAATCCAAAGCAAGAGGATGCAAGGGAGGTAAATGTTCAAAGTGGTTCGTTAAGAAGTAACTAGTAAGGACATTAACTTCATTTGATTCGAATAGAACGCTTCCAGAAAGTTGTCCGTTGTTACGAAATAGAAGAAATCTTACATCAATAAGCGTTGTGCTGATAAACTCAACTGTAAAGCTGATCATCGTAAACGTTTCCCTGGGACCCTCCTGTATGTAAAGTTTTACTTTTGCGTGGGGAACGCTAAATTTCTGCTAGTACGATTGCGCGGATTTTTTCTCTATTTTGACGTAATTTACGCCCACTAGTTCAATTTATTGGCAATATTGTGCAGATTTTGTTGAATTTCTCTTAAATGCGCGGCGCGGAATTTCGGAGCTGGCTTCGCGTTCCCCGCGCGGGCCCTACTTTTCATGCTGGGGGACCCTGGCCCGAACATTTTAAACGACATTGTAGTTAACAAACTATGTGAAATTCTTCAGTTGATCATCCAGCTCAGGTTTCGAGATTTTGCAGGAAAGCAGGAAACTGCAAGCAATTTTCGGAAATGAACAAAAAACTCCATTCTCACTTTCCAGAATAAGTGTAGGCCTATATGGCCCGGTTACTGCGGTATCATTTTAACGCCCTAGCAATGTGGCTTGTTTCCTCGAAATAACATCACGCCACCACACAATTCAAACAAAGAAGGCACGCAAATTGCCACATGCATACTGTTTTGATATTATAAGCCATGATAACAGTATCGACATTATCAGTATTTTACCAGCAACGATAACGTTTTGCAATCCCAATAATTTCCCCGTTACTGGTTAAATTTGATAAAGTGATATGCATAGAATTCTAAGTTATTTTAAAAAGTAATGTTACTACTTTAGACTACCTAGTAAATTCTAAGTACAGCATCAAAACATCCGTTTAAAAAGGTTCAAGAATGGTTTATTGCGAAATTGTGACAAGTCTTTTATGTCTTTCATCTCCTTGGGAAGTGCATTCCGATCCTTGGCGAAAATGCAGCCTGATCTCAGAAGGCCTTTGGTAATGATTGATTACTCTTGCCTGTGCTTGTGTCCAGTGTTGTAAATTGGTTTGATCTGTCATAGGCAAAACGACTTCTAAAAACAGTTGGTGTTCAAGATGAAATTGAAGTAAGTATATGTAGGATGGCAAAGCGGCTGACTAGGTCGTGGTAATGTGATATACTATCAATAATATCATAAAGTTGCTACAACCCGCGCGACCATCTACTTTCCGCTCCGCTCGTTGGCCTTGTTTGCACGCCAATGGATGTTTAGTGTTTCATTTTGCTATATTTAGACAGTAATCTGCTAGTCAAGTAGCATGCAAGTCATCGCATCGCTTCTAGGCCTGTAATCACAATCTGTAAGTTGTACTCATTATTTAGTTCGATACTTTTGTTTGTTTGTCTATTGTACTTAGCCTTGATTAATTCGTTCTTGTATCATTCATTTAGCTTCACCATTTCTTCAAGAAGTTAGTTTGAAATAACACGATTGTCTGTTTGTGTACCTAAACGTTCTTTGCGATTATCAAGGGCACATGAAAATTATAATATAATAATAATAATAGTAATGATAGTAATATAATAATTATAATGATAATAATATTAATAAATAGAGTGTTTATACAGAAAATACATTTTCAATGACTGCTCGCTGTTATCAATTTGTGGCCTTTGCCGAAATGGTTTGAAATCATTGTTATTGTCTTGTTTACAGAAGGCATTTTGCCCTGATTGGCTGCTTCTTAATGTCATCTGACTCTATGTTGTTGTTGTTGTTTTTGTTGGTAGCGTCTTATTTGTTTATTCAATTTAATTCACATTCAATAAAAATAAAATTACTCTATATTTAACTTCAATTCTTCGGCATGCAGCTGAATGAATTCTAAATATATTTCTCGTACTGTATTCGAGTGCATTTTTGGCTCGTTTCTGCTCTTAGGTGCGTAATTTGTCTCTTCTGAATAAATTAATTTGGCTTTCACATAGTGACTGTATAATTAGCCAAAACAAAACTGAGTGTTGTGCATTTGCAAACTAATCAATTGCAGAACATCACAAGGTTGTGAGCGGCAAGAGAAACGAGATTTTTTAACAAGAGTCACTAGAGTTTGACGTGCAATTCCCATGCTGTCTCAACGTCTTTTGTTGAATATTCTCTCTTGACTTTAGTTTGCTTTTCGTTATCAATTTCAGTCAATTTTAATGCTATTGATTTTCAGTTGACAGATTACGAACTCTTGATTGCGACGCATTTGGTTGATACAATGAACCTGACTTTTTCATGGCATCAAATTGGTGGTCTTGACGATATTGTCGAGCAAGTCACGGTAGGCTACTGTTGGTGTTATCATAATAATAATAATAATAATAATAATAAT
>OFHS01000467.1:0-42302 GCA_900245855.1 Calvadosia cruxmelitensis
ATAATAATAATAATAATAATAATAATCTATTTAGAATCCCACCAGCACTATGAAAGGCCAAACTCGTTCGGAGAGTATATGGTTTAGACTGACATTTTACAAAAGGAACTCATGGTAGTTCGTAAAAAGAAAGGTGGGTTGTGTTACCAAGGCTGATACAGCGAGACTCACTTGTTGATATCAAGGCCTTGGTATTTAAGGGAGATTGCCAATGCAGTCTAATAAGGATGAGTCTAGCTCAACGGTAGAGCAATCGGACGGCAATCTAGGGATCATGGGTTTGACTCCCATGGCGCGCAATAGTTTTTCTGTGATGAACCATCTCGGCATTCAATAATTTTAACATTGTGTCGTTATACTCGATATAATTTATGTCGCTGTTATAATTTATTATTTCTTCAACTCAAGCAAAATGCTTCTTGGAACTCCATAAAAGTTTGCTATAGTCAAAAGAGTTTACAACAAATTGAAAACAATCTTGTTATTTACTTGCTATTGTGGGCCATTTAAAGCAGTTTCTGACGAGCAAATGACAAGTCTGAAGTTTGCAGTGAGTTGGTAAAAAAGGAGCAGACAATAAACTTATCAAGCTGCCTTTTCGCAAGACACACATTAGTACTTAATATTATTAAAATCACAAACAACAACAGTGTCATTTTACGTCAACGATGTAAAATATCACAATACACCAAGGCAATGTCAGTATTCAAACACTTCCAGGTCATTTTCCACAATATTGATTTAATAGAAGAGATTTTTCATATGTTAGCATTGAGTGCCTCTGTTCTGTTTGCAATAAGTTCCTTATAATTTGTCCTTGTTTTATCACAAAGAAATAAATTTGAGCAGTACCAGCAAACGGTTATTGGCAGAGATGACTGTACATACTTTATTCTGTTTTCTGCAGCTCGTTCGCATTCTTCTCTAGCCAGGGTTGTCTCACTTTCAAGTCGGGCAATGACCATTTCAATTTCCTAGAGCAACAAAATAGTCGTAATGATGAGTCATATTGAATGTCTAGAATATCTGTTGAATATCAAGCAAACATCAAGTTAAATATCAAGTGAAGTATAACAATGATTTAGGTGAAAACAACCAACATTGGGTTAATTCAATTTGCAGCAATTAAGCTACATCTGACTTTAAAGTTTTGAAACATTACGGTACTAATACTTCAAATCTAAGCTCCTTTAAATTGTCAATCCAGTACCTTTGAGCTAGAAGCACCCTTGTTAGTCTGTTTTTCAACATCTATCTCATCTTCAAGTGCCTCATGTATCAAAATCCAAAGTTTCTCTTATTTGCCTTTAGTACTGAAATACGATATACTCTAAAATTGAAACTAATTGTTCTGCAGGACAGTAGCTACAGCGTAGAACGTAAATGTCACTTTGTTTAATGCAGGTAGTCCAATAAGCCAATGGCTTGTCTCCCTTGGGGCTCACAATAATTAAAACCACAGAAGACATAAGGAATACATGTTTCGACTGGGTCAGGAGTGTTGGTTCATTATGTGCTGTATCGTGTTTCTATTGTTTTGTGTCCTTGTAACATGCGTAATGTAGTGTGTCGACCAGACAGGCTGTTTGTTTGGTTGTCTAGGTTTTGAGTTATCAGTTGTTGTTGATTTGGTCAGTGTAATGTGAGTGTCGAAAACAACTATCATTTATGGTTTATTTGGAGGAAATAAAAAAAGATTCTCTGGAACATTGACATCTTAGGTGTATTCATTTATCAAAGTTTTGCCAATGTTATTAGATAGCACTTTCTCAAATTGGAATAAACATTTTGTTGGCAAATAAATCAAACTAAAATAACCACTTGGAAAATTTGTCTTGAATCTATGGTCATACTTCTGCGTTTTTTAAGTCGAAGTACCTTATCTCTGGCCTCGCGCACATTTTCCTTAAGTTCTCGCTCTTTGGATAACAATTGTGTTTCCTGAAGGTAAAAAACAAATGTATGCAATGTATAGTATAATAAACATAACACATTGATAGAAGATACACGGACATCATAATCAAATAAAGAAATTATTGGGAAATTATTGAGGATACAGCTGTGTTTAATAAACATGCTTAAAAAGAACAGCTTTTAAACGTGTACTCCTTTGTAGACATGAGCATATTATTAAATTCGTAAAACGGAAAGGGACACACTCACACTATAGTGAAACCTGTCTATAATGGTCACATTTGGGATCTGAGGAAAATGACCTTTATAGACTGGTGGCCTTTCTGCCAGGTTGATTTCTATAAAACATGTCATCTTGGAGGTTTTGAAGAGTGGCCTTTACACACAGGTGACTCCTCTATAGGGGTGGCCGCCAATGCAGATTTGACTTGTTCGGATTGACTTGAACAGACATACCAAGGCCTGATTTAGCCTGGCATCAATATAGCATCCAATTGCAAAATGACTGAATCTCTGAGACTGGCATCTTTCCATCACACCTGTCTACTCAAATGAGCTTTGTAAAATCAGTCTCGTGACAAACAATATATAGTTCTTCAATTTCGTGGCCATAAACTGATACGATAAGACCAAAGGCTACAAAACCCCACAGTGGTAGCTAACAAATAGCATCTCACCTGTTTCTTCATAAAATTCTCAATCCATTGCTGTTTCTCAATGTCTAGCTGTTCTTTTAAATTCTTCACTTCCACCTACAAATGCGAGACAAATGATTGAAAATATAGTAGTCATAATGGTGATCTCATCACATTCTACTCCAATGAAGTGTCAATAAAACAATTACCTTGAATCAATTTAGCTGAGATCTCCAATAGCTCATAAAATAGTTAAATTAAAAAACTGATAAATAAATCATTCAACAAAAAATATTAAAACAACAGAATAAAAAAAAAATTAAAAACAAATTTAACTGAAAAGCATTAAAATTAATCTAAATAACAGAAATAAAACATGGAACAAACTGGTGAAATCGGTTGTAGCCAAACAGTCTGGAGATAGTAATGCAAAATCGTGGCTGCATCAATGTTTCTCCATCGTTCTTGCTAGAATAAATGTGTTCTGCATCATCAACGTAATTCCTAAATGACTTTTTTGATGAAAAAATAAATTATAGCAGACGTACAAAATAAATATTGTATGATCAACTGTACAATTGACTCATTGCTTGTCAAACAAACTGTCCTTTAAAATAAATCTGCATCATTACAATAAAAAACTGCTAAATCACATCTGATAATAAATGAACTGAATCCTTCATAGTGGCCCTATTGGGATTGATCCCTCATTGCACTCAAGCAACATTGCAATTTAAAAAATCATAGAATATGGAACAATATATAGACAATCCTCTATTGTACATAAAAGACTGCTCTTCATCCTGCTGATTACAATTCATGTTAAGAGCGTTGTGATTCATAGCTAGGCTCGGCTGGCAAAATACAGTTAAACCTGTTAAACTCTAACCGTAAGAAATGTCGTAAAGACAATGTTGATTTCGACGGAAAATTCAAAATAACGTGCATCGCTGTTATATACCCTATTCAGCAAGGAGCTCTTGCAATTTCAAAGTTGAAACGTTGTAAACGTCCTAGCCATCCTTTTCTCTATTTGTTGTTGTACACGTTGAGAGCGCTGTTGCAATGCCAAATCAACCGATTGTGGGAAGTTCAGCATTCAATAGTTCTTGTTTACGATCTTCGCCTCCTTGGTGAAACTTGAGGAAGTAGTTGTGACCCTTGGTTGTGACATTCGACCTGCATCCGGCGCACGGGTCAAAGTTGTTTTTCCTTGATCCTCATTGGTCAACTTTAAGTTTCTAACATTAAGTCTCGGAATAGTTCAACACTGCTCAACTTTTTAAATTGCTTACGTTACGGCAAATCCGCCCTTAAGTTTCTTACGGCTACGACAAAGTCATCATGCGAATGGTCTTAAGTTTCTTACGTTAAGTTCCTTACGTTACAGCTTTTGTGAATCGGCCTCAAGTCCAATGTCAAAGTTGGGGGCTCTAAGGTTCCCTGTGCCGTTTTGAAAATTCGTTGACAACATTTCCGTGTGATATCGAGTCCTATCACCACATCTCTTAACAAATCAGAATACCAGAATCTAAAATGCTAAACCCACATGTGGACAAAGTGTGGAAACATTCCTTTTCAACTACAATGCAAATGTGTTAACGACCACCTATCTTGAGCCACTGTCTGCGTCAAGAGACACATGTAACTTGTCTCTTAGTCCCTTACAGGTTCAACAACACAATATATATGTACTGAGCGAACATGTGTGTTATGAGATCGCTTTCTGTTGGTTTTATGATAGTCACACAGGACAGGTACATAGTCGCTCAGTACAGAGGGTGGGTTGGAGATAAAAACCTTCTTGCTGTTTCACATATAATGCTGCTTAGGGATTGCAACTTGTAACTTGTCTCTTAGTCCCTTACAGGTTCAACAACACAATATATATGTACTGAGCGAACATGTGTGTTATGAGATCGCTTTCTGTTGGTTTTATGATAGTCACACAGGACAGGTACATGTCAGAATAACTCACCGTATGCTTCCTTTCTTGTTCATCGATCTCTTTGGAGTGTTCCTCTTGCATCGACATCAGCGTATGTTGGTGGCTTTGCTTTTGAATCGAAAATGACAAATGCAGTGTTAATTTCTATTTGACAAGAACAGTCAAAGACCAAATTGCTTTGCAATACGTCTCAGCAACCTTTTGCATCATTTTCGAGTCAAAAAATAAAAGCAAGGCAATTTATTACATCATGATTATTGTAAATATCAATTCTGTAAACACAATGGAAAATATCTTCTTTAATTTGAATAAAAATGAATTGTGGGTTAGACTCCAGATGAAGCTTGACCAGCTCAGATTGTCAAATAAGGACAACGATCATGTGCTACTGTGAAACCTGTCTACGACGGTCACCTCTGGGACCTGAGAAAAATATCTGTTATAGACAGGTGGCCTTTCTGTCTTGGTTGATTTCTAAAAAAGCATCATTTTGGGGTTATGAAGAGTGGCCTTTATACACATGTGACTGCTTTATAGAGTAGAGGTGGCCGCTAATACAGGTTTGACTGTATCTGTTTTGATGCTCAACATTCTTGACTGGCTTTCGATGCAATGTTTGGCAGTTTACTCCAGTGATCGTTATGGGCCTAGAATCAATTTATAATGACACATTGCTTTGATAGAGCAACTGATTGCAACTAAATAGATGCCTTAATTTCTACTTTAGCTCACTGAAAAGCTCAAACATCAACCACCACAGCATAACCAGATGAGGCTTGACCAGCTCAGATTGTCAAAGAAGGACAACTATTATATGCTATTACCTCAAATGAATCCCTTTCTTGAAGTATCTCTTGCCTACTCTTTTGTGCTTGCTGAGAAAGGCGTTCCTTTTCTTCTTGCACTTCTTCATATAACCGCCGTCGTTGCTGTTGGTAGGACATTTCTTCTTGTTCTAGTTGCTTCTCAAATCTAACACCAAGATAAAACGTTAAAATGTGTGACTTGACAATCAAATACATCAATGATATACAATCAAACCTGTATTAGCGGCCATCCCTATAGAGCAGCCATCTGTGTATAAAGGCCATTCTTCATAACCCCTATATAACACTTTCTATAGAAATACCTGGACAGAAGGCCACCTGTCTGCAAGGGTCATTTTTCTCCAGTCACAGAAGTGACCTTTATAGACAGGTTTCACTGTATGCATTAAGCAAAAGATTATTAAAGTAATGAAATTACCAATGTTAAAATGAAGAATAGAAAAAGGATAAGGATTATAAGAGACTAATCTTCACATGAGTAGACCCATAGCCATTTGATAAGAGCTTTTGTGTTAGTGCTTCATTGGTGGGATTTGTCCTTAAGGTACCAGGAAGTCAATCTTCTATACAAGCCAACTTCAATGTTCCTAATGCAGCTTATACACGGCCACATATGTTAGCCAGTGTTAGAGAGTGATCACAAGGTAGCAACGCAGTGGAACCTGTCCCTTTCTCAACCAAGCATTAGCCACACCAACAAGCAGTGCAAGGACTCCAATTTAATTAATACATGGAGAGGGTGGGTTGGAGATAAAAACCTTCTTGCTGTTTCACATATAATGCTGCTTAGGGATTGCAATGAAAGGGATCGATTGCAAGGTGTGCAGTTCTTATCTGTATAGCCAGTAAGCTTGTGAAAGATTAATTGTATGCTGGACCTGTGGTTGCTTTCTCACCTGGGGTCTTATTCATGGAATGGGACTAAAGTGTAGTCTGAGACTAAACATTTAGCCTGGACTAAAATTACTAAAATTTGTACACAGGACGTAAGGTTTAGTTTTGAACTACGATTTAGTCCCAGTCCATGAATAAACCCACAATGATCACATGGATGTATAGCAGTGGTAAGTCATCGTAGTCTCAAGACATTTTGACCATTGTGCAACGTGGCAAGAACCATTCTAATGTTGCTAAATGAAATTTAGGTGAGCGTCAACTCTAACCATAGCCTGAAGGCAGCAATGGTAGAATCGAGGTTAGCCTCCGGGCTGGGCAGGGGGTACTCTAGCATAGGTTATCGTACGATGGCAAACTTTGCTGATATTTTAAAACAGCAATTGTAAATAATAACACAGTTTTGAAAATCTCCAACACAACTATACTGCCTGCTACTACAATGATTATGCGTGTAATCCTTTTCAACCACTTTTGCCTGCAGATGAACACTGGTGATGGCAATTGACCTCACCTAACTTTCGCATTTTCTCTTTCCTTTTGAACAGAGCAATCTCTTTCCTCTTCAAGCTGTCTCCTCAACTCATCGATCTGTTGAATATACCGCCTCCCAGCACGT
Organism: Calvadosia cruxmelitensis; assembly: GCA_900245855.1. NCBI lineage: Eukaryota > Metazoa > Cnidaria > Staurozoa > Stauromedusae > Kishinouyeidae > Calvadosia > Calvadosia cruxmelitensis. The sequence continues at coordinate 6,838 of OFHS01000467.1, forward strand.
TCATCTGCTTCAAGCAGCTCACCCTATCAATAAAAATAACCCAGCTGAAGCTCATAAGAATACAGACAATACAAGTACATTCACAATAAAAATCCTCAATATAATCATCAATATGTCTCCATGAAGATAGGGCGAGATGAAATTATGGTATTGGATGATGACACAGAGTTCTATAAGCAAGTCGTATTATAAAAGTAATTGTGACGTGGAGAGTCAGTTTTGGCCATTGCTATTTGCATTCTGAACTCTGAAATCATGAACTTCATGGCCATTTTATGGGCAAAATGCTCAGAAGGACTTGAAAAATCTCTGCTGTGGCAATGATTTACTTTAGTTGGGAAGTGGAGTAGGCAGGAGGAACATGTGTCACCCAGACTGGGACAGTAGGCTCAGATACAGCATCCATTTCCTCCTATTGTTGTGGTCTCTCAATAGCATAATGAAGGAGCTCGTTGCAAAAGCGGATACCAGACTGGAATGGGGAGTAAAGAATAAGAATTGTGCGTGATAGATCACAAAGTGGTAGAATAAACAGCTAGCACATTTATGCAAGGCTGGTAGCAAACACGATTTCGCATCAATTGACTGGAGCTCAACTTTGCAAGAAAATCATTTAGCTTTATCAAAAATAACTATTGCAGTTATGACTTTTAAGCAAGGTATGTAAATCAACCACAGGCATTGCTGTTTAACCTGTTGCATTGCTTTTAACTTTTTAATTTCTGCCTTGTGCTTGGTGATAAGCTTTTGAATGTCTGGCTCCAACCCTTTGACCGTCATCTCCTGCAAAGGAATCACATGCAGTTAGTCAAGGCTCTCACAGCAATGCAGATACATTTATAGAGACAGATATTGACAAGCAGAAACATTATGCTGTTACGAAGATATGACACATTCAAGGCAATGGCCAATGGGTTAACAGGTAACAACTAACTGAAAGCAGGTCTGTGTCATTTACGTTTTAAAAGTAACTAGTTATAGTGACTCAGCCAAAAAGTTATGGTTACAAGTAGCTTTGTTACTTGTAACAAAGTTATTCACAGAACTAACTGGGGGTGACTTCTATGTGGTGCAACACAATTGGAGAGACTTATATATGGGGGCAACATAATTGGGGGTGACTTATATACACAGGGCAACAAAATTGGGCTACACAATTGGGGGTGAGTTATACCTGGGGCAACACTGTTAGGGATGACTTACATGTGGGGGCAACATAATTGGGGGGACTTATACAAGCTTGAAAACGGTACAGCACAGCTCACCTTGATTTGTTTTGTTTTATCTTGGATCCATTTTTCCCTTCTCATCTTTTCAGCTGCTTCAGAAACATCTTTCTGCTTTTTAAGTTCCTGTGAATGACTGAAAATAAGCAAACAAATACACGCCTTGAGTCAGAGCATGGCTAATGGTGGATTCTGATGGAAACAAAGTATAAACACCTGATTAGCGGAATAGTCGGATGGAGAAACGTTAGTTAGATTGGCGAGTGCTGAGAGAAATATTGATATCGTTTATTGTGGAAAATATCTTCACTTCCTGGTCAACAGAGTATTTAGATAAATTTTTAATTTATTCAATTTTAACGATTTAGGTGATTTATAGTGCAAGCAGCCAAAGCAGAGAGCGTAGAANAGTAAGGATCATATCATTAAATGTTTAATCACCTGCTTTCCATAGTCTTTATCTTGCTGGAATATTTCTGGTCGATGTCTTTCAATTTGATAACAAGTTCTTCACATCTGTTACTCAATACCTTTTTGTCATCAATCAATTGGTCAATAAATGACAAATGCCTTTGGATAGTACTTTCGTATTCCTGCCGTTGCAACACCATTTGCTGCTTATGCTCTTTATCCATCCCTTTCAGATGTTCAGTTGTAAAATCGCGCTGTTGGTTCTACCAAGAGAACACAAAGCGTATTTAAAACACTGGACAAGTGGAAAACTTCAAGGGCAACAACAACAACAAAAATGTTATTCAAACAATTTCTTTCCTGCAGCTTTAAACTTCTTCTAAGTACTTACACTACTTCTGTAGGACCAATTCTTGATTCAAATTCACCTGCATGGAATCTTCACCTTTCAAAGGGCATCAGAGCTCAAGAAAAAGTTCAAAGGAGGCCCTTACGAAAATGTCCTATAGGATTCCATAGGATTCTATAGGATACTGTAGGATTCATGTAGGAAATAGTTTTATAAAAAATATTCCTATAACTTTCTATGGAAATTCTATAGGTGAACCTCTTGTAGGGAATATTTCTATATCTTCCGATAGGATTCCTATAGGTGAATTTCCTATTAGACACAGGCTTCCAATGGCTCAGCTTTCTAAGAACTTTTTTGTTAACATTCCTGCATTTCGAAATTCCCTGTATAGTAGTGCTAGATTAACTCTAGGTTTTTAACATTAAAAATATATAACGATGCTATTCACATTAAAGGAGCCCATTTCACGCATCAAACTTGCCATCACAGCACTGCTGAATTCAGAATGAAAACAGAAATGTATTTAAACATCAAGTTGTAATCAAGTGGACTGTTTACATATTTGACCATAAACTGTGTCTGTATGTCTGTTATATTCTTGTTACAATCAAAATATTACAAAAAACGATAACATGACCAAATTGCATTCTTTGTTTTGTTGCTACAGTCGAACTCGCTTAATATCCCATCTCCCTTAATATCCCGCAAAGCCAATTTTCACTTGTAGTTGCCATACAAACTCTTATTTTCTTACCTCGCTTTATATTCCCTCGGATAATATGCCATCTCGCTTAATATCCCACTACGGTAATTTCTTCCGAATTTCCCGCGAAACTCGCTTATTGTCCCGTTTTAAAGATGTCTTACAATGTATCTAAACTTTTCTAAACATTTTGCATTGATGGATTCAGGCAACATGTCACTTTTTCCTCTGCCAGACTCAATGGTTAGTTGTGTTGCTGTTAAAACTAATGCTAATCTCCATTAATTGTTGTTAAGTGAGATACTTTTCTTTGCTGCCAGTGAGATGTTTAAGACGCTATGTTAAACAAAGGAAATGCTTGTTTCTACTTAGTCTGGTTAATATCCCACCTCGCTTTATATCCCACTTTTGGTCTGCACGAAGGGCGGGATATTAAGCAAGTTTGACTGTATTTGATTATTGTGAAGTCATATGGTTAATACAAGGAGTTGGTACTACTTCTACTGCAATTTTACTGGTTCTCGGTATACAGTGTAACTCGGTTAATATCACACCCTCGGGAAAATCATAAAACGTGATATTATCCGAGTCGTGACAATAACCGAGTCTCATACGCAGACCTCTAATTTTGCAGAAACGGCTCAAACAATAGCAAAATGCGGACCATAGAACAGCAAACTCTGTATCAACATCAAACAGAGCTATTATGTAGAGATTTAAGCAACACAAGACTCATTTTCTTTGATTTGTCACGCTCAATGAGGCAAACACAATGAAAAACACATCATCAACTTTTCCTTTCACGACAATTACGGTGCCTATAAGTTCAAGCAAGGCAACAAATCACGGAAACCATGACAATAAGCAAGTGTAAACATAAAAATCCTTTGGAAATCCGTGATAATAACCGAGATATGACATTAACCAAGGTGATATTAGCCGAGTAGAATAAGAGAAAAGCTTAGGGAATGGCAAGTGGAAGTCCACTTTCCGTGACAATAACCGAGACGTGATAATATCCGAGGTGATATTAACCGAGTTATACTGTATATTATTACCAATATAGCAAGTCAGTAGGAAGTCTATAGGATTTACATAGGATGTGTGTACATGAAGACCGTAGGACATCTGTAAGATTTACATAGGATATCTATAAGAACCATGTAGGATGTCTGTAGGAAAACCATAGGATTCATATAGATATCCATAGGAAGTCTATAAGGTTTATATGGAATATCCACATAGGATATCTATAGAAGATGTCCCAACAATCTATAACCAGTGCCGTTTTGAGCGTCGAGAGGGCCTAAAGCACTTTATGCAAGGAGGCCTAATTTTAACTATCAAATAGCCTGAAACTTACTATTGTTAAAAGGTTCACCCATCCATTGGCTTATCAAAGATTTGCTTTTGCTCACAACGAGCAAATTGGGAAAAATAACTCTGTATAACTCAGTAGCACTCTGCAGTTGATTGCGCACTGCACTAGATCTCAACATACTGTGAAGTTGAGTATTTGAACATACATTGAGAAGGGCCTATCCAGACTGAGGGCCTGAAGCACGTGCTTTGAGTGCCTACTTGTTAAAACGGCCCTGTCTATAACCTTCCTACAGAAATCCTCTAGGAATTGTATAGGAATTTGTCAAATACCGGTAACCAACATCAAGAATATTAATAGAAAGTGCTCTGTTTTGTTGATTACCTATCTGTGAATTTTCATAGCTTGAACAAGCAATGCCACAGGAGATCGTGGGAAAACAAATGTGTTTTACAATATGATAACAAATATTTATGCTGTTGTGAAAACTTATTGAAATACGTCTTACCAATGCCTTCTGCAGCATTTCAACAGTCTTCTGTTTATCCCCAAGCTGCATTTTCTGAGCTGTGATAGCGTTACTGATTTCCGAGGCAACTTGAGATGCTGAATCATGAGCTGTAATGTCCTTTCTGTGAAAATTAAAAACGCCATAATGAAATAGAAATAATTTTACAGCCATTTGACATGAGATAACCATGATGGAACACTCAAATCGCGGCATCTTACTCTGTGAAGGAGATGTGTGGGTAGCCAGGATCTCTCGATGCAGTAGACTGTGCCTATAACGTATAAATTATTGGTGAAAATATAATCCAATAAATGGTTTTGTGAATTAATTTATAGCTGCTGTCATAATTCCATGCCTTGAATTAACAGCATCAATTACAGTCAACTTAAATTTGAAGAAACCGTGAAACCTGCATATAGGTCTCCTCTGGGACCCAAGAAAAATGAACTTTTGACCTATAGACAGGTGGTCTTTCTGTCCAGGTTGATTTCTATATAAAGCATTATTTTGGGGTTATGAAGAGTGGCCTTCATATACAGGTGGCTGCTCTATAGAGGTGGCCATTAATACAGGTTTGACTGTAAGTGGTATTTAGCTATTATTACCTGGCTGATTTCGCTAATGGCATCCTTATCAGCTTGCTCAACTTCATCAAGGAAACTCATAATGCTCCTGAAATAGAACAAGTCTCCATATAATACAACAACATGATGCAGAATAATATCCAAACAGGTCTGATCAGCCCCACTCAACTGGTCAATACTCAGGGCTGTAANNCAGGGCTGTAAAATTACTCATGCATTAGTAATTAATTACTACTAAAATTACTTGGATTGGAAAGTAATCGAGTTCAACGACATTCAATAGAGCTTCAGCATTCAGATTGCAGTTCACAAAACCAAAAGAAGTTCAACGAGAGAAATCTGACTAACAAAGACGCGTGATCTGATCTTGTTGCCTTGGAATGGCCATGACTAGCGCAGGTCTAAAGCAACAAAATTATATACAAAAGTAATTTGTAATTCGCTGTTTTGAAGAAGTAGTGTGTTACTTAAAAAAGTAATTAATTACCAATCCACTACTTTTTAAGAAAAAGTAATTAATTACCAGCCAAAATTACTGAAAAAGAAGTGAGTACGAGTAACGCGTTACTTTTGTAGTGAGTATTTACAGCCCTGTCAATGGAAAATAATAACAAACAGTTATAGCTATAACTTTGCACGTTTTCCAGAATTGTTAACGGATACTCAAAATGAGTTCATAGTATTTGCATCTAACAAGGCATTTCTCCAAAGCCGCAGCTGTTATATCAAACTATTTCAACTTGAAGTGGAACTGGTTGCCGTTGACCACCCAAAGACTTCTCTTCTTGTGGTTGCTGCGGAGTTTTGGTAACATGCATGTAGCAATTGTAGCATGCTTCCATGTTGCTTGTAGTGTCTTGCTGGTTTGCTATTATCAAACTACAACACATATCTGCTATGGTGTAACCAGGGATAACATTATTACATTATTTGTTCTGAGCAGGCACAACATTGGCTAGATTGATAATAAAAGCTGACTCAATGAACTCGATCTGCCCTGCCTTCGAATCTTAGCAGGACAAGTGTTGTGTTATGTTTAAGAGAGGTGGATGGAAGCTGTGCCAATGTACGATGTGATGACTGGAAACCCCCAACGATACATGAATGTTGGCTCAAACAGACAGCTTCCTTCATGGATATTGTCGCGTGCACAGGCAGATTTATGCATGCCTGCAAACAGGGCTAGCATCATGTGCCAGTGGGTAATAAGGTAAAGTCGGTCCATGCTTTGGGTCACCAGTGTTGCCTCAAGGTACTGTGGCTTCGCTATTCGTGGGGTGCTCATATCTGATTCACAGCCCGATGTACAATTACTTGTACTCCCCATTGCAGCAACCCAATAGAGGATACCGGGCTGGGTTGGACCTGGTGGGATTCAAATACCCTGGTCCTGTATGTGGCAGTGAAACTACATACAATTTTCAAGTCTATGCACAATTGCACATATACTTATGTTGTATAAGTAAGAAGAGGAAAGGAACAATTCCGTCAACACGTACTGTCCTAAATACAATTCTAGTCAAACTAAACCGTATTTTGATAATAGGCCTGCACATATAGCTTGTTTGATGTAATCAAGCAATCAGAAAACTACCATCATCTTAATGAATATATTTAGAATGTACAAACAAAATGCATTGAAAACGTACCTGAGCTTGTCAACACTCAGCAAGGCACCAGGAGCTCTAAATCAAATGCAACATCCGAGGTAAGCAATAGAATTTCCCCAGTATAATTGCATCACACGGTCAAACACTGTACAGCCACTGAAAACGGATGTCGTCATCTAAATAATATTAAAGATTTACTGTGCCACCCTTGCAGCATAATGCCTAAAATGCTATTACAGTCAACATGTATTAACAGCCACCTCTATAGAGCAGCCACCTGTATATAAAGGCCACTCTTCATAACCCCAAAATGACACCTTCTATAGAAATCAACATGGACCGAAAGGCCACCTGTTTATAAAGGTCATTTTCGTCAGGTCCCAAAGGTGACCATTATAGACAGGTTTCACTGTACTGTAACCAACACAGAACTCAGAAGAGCACTAATTAGACTGTTTCATATCATGCCTAGCTTCAAAATTCACAAATCAGTCAGAATTAGCAATCTGGCCAGAGAGCTCAGCAGTAAAAGAACACGTTCAACTATGACTGTGGCATACTGGGATGCGACCCGACCTCTAAATCGTTATTCGGGTATTCGACTGTCACATATTCTATAAGAATCGATTCGATTCGGGTAATCTATTGTTAAAAAGGTGAGAAAGTAAACAATGCAATAGGCAGTAGACAAAGCAATATCGTTCCTGTTTGTTGCATGTTCACAAATACAAATCAATTTCGGGAATTTCGTCCCGTTTTAACGCAGAAAACCTTAAAAGTGATTAATGAATAATTGGTTGAATTGACCTTACAATCCATCTAACCGAGCTTGCTGCTGTTTTTCCCATCATCGACGGAATTCTTAGAATATTATTCTTCGTGAAAGTCAAAGCAGTGTTTCGGCCGTGCAGTTGCGATCACTCACGCATGGCGAAATCCATTGTTCTGCAGTGTCAACGCATTGTTGGCGGTCAAGTCACACTCTTGTGCGAGGAGTTTGTAACACGAGTGTTTTCGAAGACAAACGACTGACAAAATCGTTGATTCGCTGCAGATAGACTTCATTCGACCAACAAAGTAACTGGAAGGGAATTACCTTGACGGTGTGGCGATGATTCTTGGAACTGACTCGAGACAGAAGTGAAACTGCGATGATTTCGAAATCAAAGCTAGCTCGATCGCTGTTTGGAAATGTGTTCAAACGAAACGGAGATTACAACGGCCGAATACTAAAAGCAACAACAAGGACTTGCGGAATTCAGAAGGAAATTTAGCTTCGTGTGTAAATGCACTGAATGGAAGTCTTTTTGCAAGAAAAATGCCAAGAAGCGGCTTGTCCTTCCGGTTTTACCGCGCCACCATTTGATTCAAATTGAAATTGTCGTGTTGTTTAACTGCAGAACCAGCGCTGTTCACGCTTTTTGTCTGAGAAGCACGCAGTTGCAGATGCCTTATTTGAGGTTTCGAATAGTCGATTCTCAGAAATAAGATTCGAATACTGTTATTTCAAAAAGATACCCGAATAGATTTGGGTAATTGCTATTCGGGTCGCATCCCTATGGCACAGTCAGAATGACAAGCAAGCAGCAACTAAATTTAATGAAAGGACATACACTAGCTACATTTGTCACAATCTTCTCAAATTATAATTGATATTCTAGTACCTTTGTTGCTCTTGTTCAGGTAAATTCTGAATAGACAGTATCTGGAATGTATAAAAATACCATGGGTCCCACATCTGAAAACAATGCATTCCAATGGTGAGGTAATAAATATTACTATAAATTAACTGCAATCTGCCAGTGCTATAATTACGGTGGGTCGCTGTGCTATTCAGGCAGAGCATGCTGTCTTGTGTTGCCATATGAGAAGGAAGCTTGAGAAAATATTGCTTAAGACCTACATTTTTTTTCTACTTCTAGTGACGCTTTCAATTAGTTCTTGTGCCTTTGCTGGTCCAAAATGATTTCTATGCTAACTTCATCAGAATTTAGCTAGCTAACATTGAAGCACGTAAACCCAGGAATATACTAATAATGTAGGCTGACATTTGTGGTAAAATATAGAGCAGCTGAAGGAAGAAACCGCATTTCTGGCTGTTCATTTCTCCTCAAGTATTTAAATGGAACAGTGGCTACTAGACAAGCATTAATTTACTACCTAACACGCTTGTAAAAAATGCCAGCTAATAATCAGACTGATTAATCGGAGAAAACAAACAGACAAAACTACAGCCAAACCTTTCTCAGCGGCCACCTCTATAGAGCAGCCACCTTTAAAGACCACTCTTCGTAATCCCAAAATGATACTTTCTATAGAAATCAACCTAAACAGAAAGGCCACCTGTCTCTAAAGACCATTTTCTTTAGATCCCATAGGTGACCATTATAGACAGGTTTCACTGTATATATAAAACAGGTGAAATTTATAAAACAATTGTAATTTACCTCAGTTCCTTGAGTACTTTTTTGAGCTGAGAATCAAAAAATAAATAACAGATTGACAAAAGGAAAGCAACTTTAAGTTCAAAAATAGCACCAGCAATACATATCAAATGAAAGGCAATGAAATAGCAAACGTGTTTTTTTTTGGTCCAGCAGTTAGGTTGCTTCATTGCAGAGCTGTTTTATCTAGTTGGTACTCAATGCATGTGTTTTATGCTCTCTTTCTGAATAGACATTTTCAATGATAGTTTTGAACATTGAAATCTACAGTATGTAATCTGTACATAGTGCAAGCACATCCAGAGTGTTACTGAACAAATTTGGCCTGTTTTGCTGGGTGTGGGGCCAGATTCAACTCAATTAGCAAAGAACATTTTAGGTAAAAAAGCAAAAAAAATATAAAAATATATATTTTATTATGATGTACTATTTTGTGAACTCAGCTCCACGAAAAACAGAACTTGTATCTGATTGGATAACTGATTAAATGATGATGATGAAGATCAATGATGATGTGTGCGAAAGCAAATTGCTGTTGATTTATCACATGGTGAAGTTTTACAGCAAGCCATACCTTTCGGGCTATTCAACTATCCAAGATATACTCCCTTGGGTAAGTGCTATAGGCACTCTACGCTCGAGTCAAGCAACCCATTTGATCACAAGCCCAACTGAGACATACATTCTCTGATATAATATGCATGGTTTACCCTTGAGGGACCAGCCCTTTTACCCAGTAGGCACTCAACTCAAAGCACATGCTTTAGGCCCTCAATGTAGATAGAATACAGTTTAGTTTCAATGAAAATTTTTAAGAATTCTACAGTACAGTGTTGTGATTAATAAAATAGAAACCACCTCCAGAATGCAACTCAATTATTGTATCCCACTTTTCTGGGCGCGAGCACAGCACATTGCCATATAACAGAGCAGAAAGTTTCAGAATACTTAACCATCTAAGACTGTCTGCCTTAAGAGAAGTGCTTTAGGCCATCTTGACTCTTAAGATAGACTTGTGAATGACCATGCAAGATAAACTATTGGCTTATTTGATTACCCTCGATACATTAGTTAAACAACGAGACATTAACGTGTTTTACTTCCCATCTCGCAGTGATAACGAGGACACGAAATGCTAACGAAAAACAACCATTACAGTGAAACCTCGTTAATATCACTATGGTTTTCCAGCCAAAAATTGTGATAATAAGCAGGTCGTGATATTAAGAGGGTACAACTAGTTGATTCAGACAGAGCTTGGTTCTCAAACTGAAGTGATATTAAGCGGGTTGTGATATTAACCGAGGTGATATTAACGGGGTTACACTGTATAGAATATTTGACTCTGGAGGAGTATTGTATTTAGCAGTGACTTGATGATGGTACATATTCCATACTGTAAGATTTCAGTGCCTGTTTTCAACATAAACCGTAGATATCACCAGCACTACAGCAGTCAATGGATAAACTGTCCTTTCCAATTTGCAAGCACTGTTTATTGTAAAGCAACTGGTCTATCATGACCAATCTCCTTGGGTCGCTCGAGATGAGCTTGCCATATTTTTTCAGCATCAACATTTCAGAATTTTGTGTAAACTATACTCAAAGGTTCTAGCTTCTGCATTTCAGATAACACAATATAAACACTTCTGTGTTGATGACATACCCCATGCCTCCGTGACTGATGAACGTGTGACTGATGAACTGTTTAATTCTGTTGGTTGCTGTTCAAGTTCCTTCAGAGAAGACATCAAGTCATCAAACGTTGTTGATCCTCCTTTTGTTCCGGTCGCTATGGAACTGAAACAATGACCAACACATAAAACTCAAAGAATATTGTTGGACCGAGCTTGAATTTGAACCTATATGGATACTAGGGATGATCCGATAATCGTATTGGTGTTTGTATCGGCCGATATATCGGCGATATTTTCATATCGGTTATCGGCCCAATATAATAAAAGCATATCGGCCGATAGCCGATATAAAATTCCATTAAAATTATTTGAAAAAACCGCCATATGTGCAGCATTCACCTGTGTTACCAAGTCATTTGCTTTTTACTGCTTGACTTCAACGAACGTTCCCAACGAGAACGGCTCAGGTTTTGCTCGTCGGCTAGTTTCGACAGGAAGTTGGTTGAGAAAGAAGGCTGTCTTGCGATGAAACAATCCCAAATTTGTCTTGCATTTTGATGCTGTAGTGTAGCAATTTCAAGTTTCAATAAGACTGATGATCAATAAATTATCCTTAGCAGTGGTCTCGCTGGTCAGTTTACGGAAGAGGTTCTATGATATTGATGACAAAAGTGCCTGTGTATATGAATGAAACAAACACCTGCTTGCTCCCTCGCGTGGAGGGAAAAGAGACAGCTTGAAAGGGACGGGCTGGATGGATATACTTTAGCAAAAGCAAATAAGTTATTTAGTCTTGTAGTTACACTATTGACTGTGTTCTTTTTTCAGAAAATCACTTGGTTTCCGGTACAAAACTTTCGGGTTCTGTATTGTCTTGCCAAGATGCCTTGAATTGACTTGTACTTTCAATTCGGACGGCTTCTCGGCGACTTATGATCAAAATGTTCATCTTCAATCTTGTCTTCAATCAATCAAATGACATTTTATCTTATTGATTATCGAACCATGAAATGGCAAGCTATATTTTGGATTTGTTTTGAATTGCTCTATGGGTTATGTATTGTTTGACTTCACTTTTCGAAGGTTACGACTTTATATCGGTATCGGTATCGGCCGATAATAAATTTTTATCGGTAGCCAATATATCGTATCGGTATATCGGCAAAAATCTCTATCGACTCATCCCTAAAGGATACCCTTGCTGCAGAGTCAAGTGTATTACCCATTAGACTGCCAGCTCTCATGAACACACAGCACAAACTCTGCTTTTACACCAACCTCCCCAACATTTACAATCTCAAAATCATCTGGGACCTTGGGATATCATAACATAAGGCCTGTTAGCATGTCAAACTGAAATAAAATTTTGAAATTTAATGCTAATCTCCATCAATCGTCGTTAACTGACATGTTTCCTCCTGTTGCTCATGAAGAAAAATTTACAACACGTTGTTATGTGAGATGAGATATTAAGCAGTGGAATATTACTAAGCGGCTTTGATTGTAATAACAATTTCATTTAATGAAACCAGCGGTTTAATATTTAAAACCAAAATAGAGCAGTCCCGAGGTTGGGTTATTAAGGGGAGTGGATTTTAGTAGCAAACATTAAAAGCACATGGGCCAAGAGCACAAATTACTTGTAAAATAGAGACACACAGACGAAAGCATGTTAAGAAACTAATTAAATAAGCAAAGTACAAAATAGATACAGTTAAATCTGTATTAGTGGCCACCTCTATAGAACAGCCCCCTGTGTATAGAGGCCACTCTTCATAACTACACTTTTTATAGAAACCAACCTGGGCAGAAAGGCCACCTGTCTATAAAGGTCATTTTCTCAGGTCCCAAAGGTGATCTTTATAGACAGGTTTCACAATAGTAACATATCTTGCGATGTAGGACACTTATACTTACATTGAGTTTGGTGCTTCATTGCACCCCGACTCTTCATCTGCCGCAGTCGAGACATCCGCAAAATGTGTCGCCTCATATGACAATAGAAAATAGACATGAAAATCAAACCTACAAGGCAGTTACCTTAAAAGTCATGTCAACCAAAAGTTAAAGTTATAACATAATTATATTAAAAGCTAAGTAAATTTCAAGCAAACGAGTTTAATTAACATTTGGAATAAGGATTGGAGAGATAACTGATGGAAACTAAGATTGTTCATCATAGAAAAATTAAGGTGTGTCATAAGAGTTGAAACCGCAATCTCTAAAATTTTGTTTTATTGCTCTATCAATGGCATGACACAATATGTGTAACTTATTGCAAGGTTAACATTCATATGAGGCTATGACATAATGATCACAACATATGCCAGCAACGTAGCTACCGGTAGTTCTATCTAAATGTGGATATATGAAATCTAAGCGAAGTAAAACTCAAACCATTTGTGCAGCAGCATCTGAGAAAGGGAACCTGGACCCTAGTCTCAGGGATCACTGGTAATTGGAGATTGTACGTCAGAAGAGATGCGCGCATGTCTAGAGTAAGTTCCACATAGCACTCCCATTCCAGCTTCGGCCTGCGCAGGTTTGGGCACGCTTCTGGAGCGACAAGTTATGTTACCTAAAAATATTGATTCTGTCATGGTGACACAGCGATGGTGTAACCGCAAGCAACTTGAGTCGCTTATTGGTCATCTTCACCACGCAGCATAGGTAGTCCAGTCAGGCCGGGCATTTATTCGGTGAATGTTAGACCTTCTGTCATGGTTTAGAAAGCAGGAGCACACAATCGGACTGAGCAAGGAGTTCTCGATGGATCTCCAATGGTGGAGTTCATTCCTGACTGAATGGAACGCCCCAAGCTTCTGGCCATATCTAGGATCCATTGCCGGGTATCGGTTTGAAGTCTGGACCGACGCCTCTGGCGCCTTAAGCTTTGGAGCGCTCACACCCAGCAGTGGTTCAATGGTACTTGGTCACTCCCCCAGCTTAAATGGTCCATTGCTTACATTTTTTCCTCGGTCCATATTCAAGGGCCATTAAACGGCATCGCTGACTCTCTATCGCGTTTCCATTGGCAGGAGTTCCACCGACTTGCCCCATCAGCACAGCCGCGAACCACTCATATCCCACAGCCCATCATGGTCCCATTGACCGCTCACAGCTAGAAGCACAACACCAAGCACTTATGGACAATGGTCTGGCTCCGTCCACCCACAGAACATACTCCTCAGCTCAGCGAAAGTTCATCACCTTCACTCAAAAACTCGGCCTCTCCGTTGCATGCCCTGCCACAGAAAAAACTCTATGTCTATTCACTATGTATTTGTCCAAATCCATGCAACCACAGTCCATCAAAGTGTACTTGTCGGCAATGTAAATATACATCATTATACGTTCTTAAAATTATCTTAGAGAGACAACACATTTGCAACGATGAATATAAATCATACTCAAACATTGAAGCAATGTACAATGCAATGAACCGCCTGAAAACAGAAGGCAACACACCTCAAATATAGCATCCACTTTCCTGCCCACGCTACTTGCTGTTGCAGGGCGTGTAAGAGCCTCTTCTGTTCTGTGTCTCTGCTTATGGCTGATTGGTGCCTGTTTGGACGCTGCAATAGATTTGGCCTTGGTGATCACTCTACCGCTTGGTTGTAAGAATTTCTGCAATAACATAACAAAAGCCAGCGGATTAGGTCCCGAGGCAGCGATGCCTTACAGTGTCTTGCATTGTGCAGACACAAGTTGTGGGAGGGAATTACAGTACTGGTATAGTGTGGCAGTCCCATTAAGCATTTACGTCAGCACTTGGACCACCAAGCAGGAAACCCTCTGTCAGTCGCTATAAATGTCTCGTATTTTGCAACATCATTCTCTTGCAATCTGTACTCTCTAGTCTTCGGATGGGCTGGCTATCCTCCGTCATATCCGTCACAATTATATATTCAACTTTATCATACACCCGCCTGTTCTTCGATCAACACCTCAAAGTATCTAAATTACAATAGCATACTCTAACAACACAAGTTAATGTATTCTGTTTAAATGCAAAGCAAATTATTATTGTATATAAGTCAATTCTAATTATAAATACGCCTTTCTGGATATAAACTATTTGTATACGAGTGGAATGAATAGTAAACTGTGTCTTCCATATATAATATCTGAAGTGATCTATTACAAAACACTTAGAAATATTCACGTGAACGAATGACTTTTGAAATTTACTCACGACTAAACATCCTACCATTTCCTGGTTGGGTTTACTTGCTTTGCTTGCTGGTTTCTCCTCTCTTGACTTCTGCATCTCTTCAATGGCTTTCTGCCTGGCATGTCGTGCCTTTTCTTCCCTCCGTTGCAAGATGCGCATTTCTTCACTTACTTTGTCCTTACTCTGTAGATAAAAAAAACACAGATTATCAAGGGAAATTATCTTCTTCTGAGAATAAGGTTCATATCACTTATATGATAATTGGTTATATGTTCTGCTTAATAGAACTACATCGAGAGTTTCGAGACTACTATATTTTGGTTCTAGTAAACGAGATGATGGTAGCTAAGAGAAAGCATGCAAGAAATTCTAGAGACAAATATTTGGTAGCAAAAAGAGACTGGTCTTATCATCCATGATTTTACCAAAGGCATTCATGGTTTGTAGGCCTATACTACATTTTTATATCACATGTATACAAACTCCACTTATACGCCAACAATTTGCAAGCCAGAACTTTGCAAGTATACGACATGCACTAAACTATTGCTGAAATCATATAATAATAATAATAATAATAGTTTATTTACTTATATAACGCTATTTCCAATCTCGTTGCCCAATAGCGCATTACAAGTTCGGGAGCTAAATCTAATATACAACAAAATGAAATCTATATAAGGTAAGGAAACCGCTTTGATAAATTACAACCATGGTAAAAATTACGAACTATACGCAATTTTAAAAAGGTGAGTCTTCACGAGTCCTTTCAAATTTACACGCAAGTGCGTGGACCTTGCTTCAGGAGGCAAATTCATAGATCACTAAGCTGAGAATGTAGCACATGATTTTCTACTATCAAATAGCACTCACTTTCCTATTCTCGTCAATAAGTCGGTTTTGAACTTCTGCTTTTTTGACGTCTAGAATACGTTTCATTGCAGCTTGACCTGCTTTATCTCTTAAGTTGATCCTTCGATACCATTTCTGTATCTTTAGCGCAGCACTTTCTCTTAGAAGAAGAGATGAGACAGTTGGTAATTCAGGCTCTAGCTCCAACGTTTTGTTGGCAGTTCTCTTCTGAGATGTTCGTGTGAAGCTCCCTTGATTTTCTTTACTGAGTTGAGTCTGGTATTCGGGATCTTTGGACAGAAACTGTGTTGTAGGAGAGGATTTGTCTTTCAAAGATTCAATAAGACTATTTCTCACGGTTTGCTTAGGTGGCTTTTGATTAGCTTCCAGCCGCAGGTTATTTTCCTTAGCAACAGATTGAGATTCGGTAGGCTCACCCCTTGTACTTGCTGTACCTTGTGCATGAAATGAGTCAATTTCACTGTGACGTGAAGGACTGTTGGGTGACAAACGATTTGGAACATTATTGGCAGTATAGGTTTTTTCTTCTTCTTCTTCCTCTTTGTCAGGAAGCTGCTTCTTGAGAGACTGAGATGGTTTGGACAAGTCAGGGTTGTTCCTTGATCTTGTTGTCTTAGTTGACACACGTGATTCCAAACTGTAGTCAAGAAAGTCGTCTACTGAAGGCTTGAAAGGAAGGGTCACATCTTTTACTGACAGCTCACTGCGCGGCTAGAACAGAAGATGAACAAAAAGGACAATATATATATAATCAAACCTGTATTAGTGGCCACCTCTATAGAGCAGCTACCTGTGTATAAAGGCCACTCGTCAGAACCCCAAAACTACACTTTTTATATAATTCAACCTTGACAGAAAAGCCACCAGTCTATAAAGGTCATTTTCCTCAGGTGCCCAAGATGACCATCATAGACAGGCTTCACTGTAACCGTTCATTCTGAAAATGTATTGTTGATGCAAAGGACTGAATAAGCTTTAGGAAATTAAACAAGCAAGAATGCAATGCATTAAGCATAAGGGCATGAATCAACTTTTAGTAACATAATCAAAACAGCAGGGAAATCTCTATTAAATGACTTATGCTATTACAATGAGCATTCACAAGGACAAGAAGATATCTCAGTATTGTGGAGCGAAATTAGAAATTAAGCTTGCAGCTGCCTTCAGATGGACCTTTTTCTCCTCTTCAATGCTCTTTTCCAGAGGGCAAATTTGTGCTTCAAAGGGCAATAGATAGGCCTAATCTTATAAACATAGAACGATAGCTGCTGAGGACAAGTCAAAATTGCAGCCGTTTGATGGGATTGGTTCAAAATGATTGATTCGATTAACACTACCAGCATACAACTGTGAAGCACTATAAGGCATAGGCCACATTACTTTGTTTTCATTGAGGAAAAGCAAAATACAAAACAATAGAGAAGAACGTTTTTGCTGGAATCCCAATGTGATAGTGTTGATTAGGGATTGATTGAACAGTTGGGTCAGGTATGGATATGATGGCCAGATCAAAAGCACTTGAAATGTGCCAGTCTGGATCAATCACAATTCCGTGGCAGAGAACGAGCAAATCGAATTATAATTCACAAAATGTTTTCAGTGGAAAGAAGTGTGGAAAGTGAGAAAGAAAAATTGCTCACAATGTGAAATCATGGGAAATCATGTAGCTCAATCAGCATGTATAAAAATTTGTCTGACTTGTCTGTCTATTATACTCCAAACAGTGTAACTTCTCATGGCAAGCAAGAGAAAGAAAGAATTCGTTCCACATGAAACAAACCAACATTTCAAGAGCAGAAAAAGAGGGTAATTATGCAAACACTAATTCTTAATAGAAATAGAACAGTGGCAGTTTACTGAAACTAAGAGCTAAATGTCAATGATGCTAAGCTCCACACTGAGTCATATGAACAAGTAGCAATGGAAAGCAAGGTTCTATTGACTAGGCATTGTTTTAGCCGCCTATACTTTCGCAAAGCAACCACCAGCCAAATTACTCACAAGAAATGGTGATAAAAACAACTTCTCTGCCTGTCACATAGATTCATAGGAGCCGCGAAACAACCACCGGTTACTCGAGCTACCTAGTACCTACTGACTACTGTACCCCTGTCACAGTGTCTTAGCACAAGCCAGCACGGAGGTTGAAATATTGCTATCATAGTGAGATCTTCAAACATCTCAACTAACACATCAATATCAAAACAAGACAGACTTACAGTATCATCGTCAATGTCATCGCCATGGGTTAACCACGCAGGTTTGGCGCGCATTTGGTAGGCCGTCCCGGCAGTTTTAGGTCTAGATCTGCAAATAAATAAAAGCAAGCTATGAACTTTCTAAGAAAGAGTCAATGCTTCCAATTAAATTGTCGTAACATAACCATGAATATATGCTGGTCGTTTGCAAGGCATTCATTGTCATGCTGTGGCCCCATTAAATATTATAAGGAAATATTCCTATTCTTTACGAGTACAGTCAAACATGCATTAGCAGCCACCTCTATACAGCAGTACGGTGGTCCAAAAAAGTCGAGTTTCAAAATCTTTAGGTGCTCAAGCGGAATCTGTTGTCAAATGGATAGAATACAGCCCTGGTAAAGTTTAGGCAAGCTCCACCAACGCTAAGTGGTGGCGCAAATCGATTTTATGTTTCACAGTCTTGTGTTCAATCCTGTTCAATCCTCGCCTCATGCGGCAGAAAAGCTCTCTGAAATTTGAGGCGATTCATTTGCGTCTTCTGCGAGACAATGGTTTCATGCTTCCGATCTTGTCAACGCCCAACGGTTGACTTCGAATGAATCATACACCATTGCCTAAGTCCTCCGATGTACCGTGATAAAACCATTTCAATGGTCATATTGGAACCTCCAGAAGTTAGAACCTTTGATAAAACATAGAATTTACCTTCGAAACACATGAGTTTAGACTCTGACCTTGTTTCAGAGCAATTAGGTAATTTATGCCGCCACACAGGAATAAAGAAGTTGAGATGAATCAAGGCAAACGAGTCTGCAGATAGGTAATTGCCGCATTAATCGTTAGCCAGGAGAATATTTGCATTATCGATGACGGATGGACTGTCTTTCGAAATAAACTCTTCAGAATCCAAAGGAAAAGAATAAATTGTTTTGAATACGACACAAGCCTGTGTTCGGTTGCACTGTGTTATTTACAGTGATTGCAAAGGAGGTGCGAAATGTCTTGTTGCACGGCATTGCCAACAACCTCAGCACAACCAAATGGCAACTCGGCACTGTCTTATCACTTCTAAAGACTGCCAAGTGCTCAAGAACAGATTGTTTGATACTGGCTAAAACAGCAGTTACATTTTTGCTTGTTCCCTCCATCCTAGACAGCAACCACTTCAAGAAGTGCATTGCATTGGAACGATTTCGCCGAGTTTGAATCCTGAGTTTGAACATGGTTTGAATAGAGATCGAGTAATGTGTGTCGCGTCTGGCATTCTGCGCCATTCGGTGTATCCTCCTTCCAGCCGTTTTCACTGAAGAAACTTCTTAAAACATCAACTTCTTGACACTTGCATTCGACAACCAAACAGCTCAGTAAATGATCAATTGCTTTTCGCATTCACTGTACAACATCAGTCGTTCTGCATCGGTATCCGACGCAAGGGAGACGAAACAACATCTCATTGATAGTTGCATCCCCATATTTATTCCAGTTCTTGGAAAGTGAATGACTGGCTCTCAGGGGTGTAAAAACTAAGAAAGAAAAAATTTAGTTTGCTAACGCTAACGCTGATCTGCTAAAAATCAGTTCGCTAAAACTAAAACTAATTATTTTGAAAAGTAATTTGCTAAAACTAAAAACTAAGTGTTCAAAAAGTAGTTTTCGCTAAAAACTAATTGCAACAATGTTTATAAAAGGAAGAGAAAACAAGGCTTATGGTAGGGTTATTAGAAGAGCTGTAATTTGTGGATGACAGTTTCCTGACAGGTGCGC
Organism: Calvadosia cruxmelitensis; assembly: GCA_900245855.1. Lineage (NCBI taxonomy): Eukaryota > Metazoa > Cnidaria > Staurozoa > Stauromedusae > Kishinouyeidae > Calvadosia > Calvadosia cruxmelitensis. The sequence goes on from OFHS01000467.1 coordinate 26,652, forward strand.
ACATGTTACAAGCGAATTAAAAGCAAGTCTTTGTTAAAGACAAACTTGAAAAGAGGATCAACTTAAGGCCAGAAGTTTTCTGAAGGACGATAGTTGCAGATTTATGCAAATCGACCTACTGCTCTATAGACATTCTGCAAGTTTTGTCTGTTCAATGTTACTACTGACCTATTTACATAGGCCGTCACATGTGCCAATGTCCAATGCTGAAAGCGTTGAGAGCATGTGCAAATCATCTGCGCATTTGCTTAATGTATTGAATAAATAACGTGAAATTGGAAGGGATAGCTGCTCTATAGCAGCAGAATGACAAATAGATGAGCAATACGCTGGATTCGGTGATTCTCTCGATTCAATTGCTGCGGTCCACTTGTCAACAGTTCAGCGACATTTTTTATACAATCTGGCTAATTAGGTTGAAAATTAGTTTCCTAAAACTAAAACTATTTCTGCAGAAAACTAGTCTCAAAACTAAAAACTAACGGAAAAAGTAGTTTGCTAAAATAGAGAATTAATTTTAGTTCGCCATTTACACCCCTGCTGGCAGTGGCTCTCTCTCAGAATACAAATCTCTGCTCAATTCGCTCTTCACTCAAGAACACACTTGAAACACTGCTGACAGCTCTGAAGGAGTCATTGGGTCTAATTACAGATTTGGCGCTGTGCAGCACCGCTTGTTGTGCTGCCTGGTCAAACGCGCTGGCGGTGAATTTGCCGTCGCATTTTAACTAATTGTACAACATCCATCAGCTGATTTTATAATAAAATTGTTTCAAGGAGGTGTTTTCTACAACAATTAGCCACATATTCCACTAAGAATAGCTGCACAAGGACAAACAACCGGTTTTCTGTGGCTTGCTTTTGCAGACGACCATTTAGCTGCTGTAAATACATCGAAATCACAATTCTTTTTGATTTCTCAATCCACAATGTTTTCCAAAATAAGATTTTATTGACCACTATTAAATACAGGGTTCGAAATAACGGGTTCGCGATCGCGAATCGTTTTTCAAGAATCACGAATCGATTTTCACAAAATCTTGAAAAATCGCGAATCGATCTATCTCTTCGAGCTTTTACTGATTCTTCGTTCACGCACTTTATCGTCGCCCACATAATACGGCGATTACACCACACGTGCAAATCTTGAGAACCCTACAATCGTCGCGTTGTTGTTTGTTTACATCAGTTGTACGGCTTTTGAAATTCAACACCTATTCGTCATTTGAGCCAGCTATTGTTCTTGGTGTAAAGGTCACGCCATTATCTTTTGATGGGAAATTCATATGAGCGGCTGTGCGTGAAAATGGTCAAAGCACGTGCTTTCTCTTCGGCTTCTTTGCGCTGCGTCTATTTTGAAAAATACATTCCATGATTACATGTTATTGTTAATTCATTTGGCGTTCTATTTTATTGCTTCAATCGAACATCGTTCTTTGTCTCATCTGTCTCTGTTATGTCAGTCAAAACGTTGCAGGGGGCGTGGCCAGCACAAAAGGGGCGTGGCCGAGTATAAAAAATCACGAATCGTTTTTTGAAAGTTATTTCGAATCCTGAAATATACTTTATTTTTAAAGGGAATGGGAGGATTTTTACTCCAATTAGAGCGATATCACGTTTATACTACCCTTTTTAGTCACAGTTCTGCAGATCACGCCGCCCACTCGAGTGGCACATGTTCACGTGCGCGGTTTGACTGGAATTGGTTGGAAATTTACTTAGTGAAATACGCTGTTGGATGGGAAAATACATCAAGATCGCATTTCCGAAAGATTTTGTGCAAAAATCGCAAAACCGTAGCTTGTGCGGCAAAAATCACAAAATCGCCTGTTAGCGGACCAAAAGCGCTGTTGCATAACAGAGCTCAGTACGGACAAAAAAAGCCAAAACCCTGAAAAACTTAGGTCGCTGTGCCACCACTTGCAGTTCGCAGAGCTTGCTCAAATTTTACCAGGGTTATATTTGACCGATTTGGCAACAAAATCCGCTTGAGCACCTAAACATTTTGAAAAAAAGTTTTTTGGACCACCCTAATAGAGCAGCCACCTGTGTAAAAAGACCCCAAAATGACACTTTCTATAGAAATCAACCTGGATAGAAAGGCCACCTGTCTATAAAGGTCATTTTTGACTCACGGTTACCATGGTAACGTGACGTCTATGCTATGAGAGGGGGAAAACGGAGTGTGTTTTTTTTCTTCACAAGCTCACATCATCTATCTTGCGCGGACTAGGCTGCTTTGCGAGAAAGACAATAGGAAGACAATGACTCGACAAAAGTAGAGCAATAATATTCCAGGAGAGTGTAGGGAAATGCAGTGAATCAATAAACATCCTGGCGTGAAATTTCTTTTGTGGGCGTTAATTGACTATTGCTTGACACACTTCAAGAGAGACAATAGCAGTGACGTTGTTGTCGTCTCACTACGATTTTTGTGAAGTGTAAACAAAAATGTTTGCTCACGGATATAACACGGGTGAACCGAACTGAACAATTGCTCTGATTTGGTCAGCAAATAGGCTAAAAACAACACATGTATTTATATAAAGGATTTTGAAATTTAAACCACAAAGATACAACAGCTTTAAGGGAAAGGGTCCACTGTCCGCGTTAGCCAGAAGAGGTGTCCGCTTAACGAAGGTTGTCGTTAAATTAAGGCAGGTTCGACTGTATTTCATGTCTTATGTTATTTACGTTGTAATTATTATATGGATGCATTATCCGTGAGTCATGCTCCGAGAGCTTCTATGTTCTTGGGTCCCGAAGGTGACCATTATCGAGAGGCTTCACTATACTTTTAGGGTCTTTATACACAGGTGTCTGCTCTATAGGGGCGGCCGCTAATACAGGTTTGACTGTACAACGGCTAGATCTTGCTGTGTGAAGCATCGGATGAAATATATGGGTCAGAATGAGGTTAACTGGTCAATCGTACACCGATTGTGTGTCATTTTGATATGCTCTATGCGCCGTTGTTAGGTATCAACTCCTGTTAAGCACCGCATCTTTTGGATGCCTTGTAGATAATACCTGATAGCTGTTTTACCATCAATGCCACAGAGTGGTCATTGATTTACTTTTGAGTGAAGTGGTCATTTCATGGAGTGGTTGCTTGAAATATATCTTCAAGTTGTTCATAGCGTAGTCCGTTTTTGTTCTTCATTGCTTGCACCACTTTGTGACATCATAATCCTGGATTCTTGACATTTTTATCGTTGATTGGCAATAAAGATTGGGCGAAGTCCAGGATAAAAAATGTTTGATTTCGATTTCGAATTTCAAATTTTAAAACTTGAAAAAACGAATTCGAATTCGAATAATTTTGATTTCCTTCAAGAGAACAACTCTCCGAGGAACAACAAGTCCATGGGCAACTGCAGCCACTTTGTGTCGCGCGTTTTCATTTCCCTTGGAATTTCCAGTAGCCTTGGCCTATACGGCAGCAGAAAACTATCGGAACATTGTTTTGGCATTGGTTTGAGAAAGAAAATCTTAAGTTCTGTAATAGAAAATAACAATTTGCAAAGCAGATGTTTCAGCTTTGTTTTTTTCGAATTCGAATTTGATTTCGAATTTTGGCATCGAAGTTCGAGAAAACCGAATTTAAATTCGAATTCGTTCCGTCTCTAATTGGCAATACCTCATATTGATGCAAGACATGTGTTTAAATACTGTTTATTTCTGTGTATAGTCTGAATTTCTAGCATTAAATAATTTGTTTTAAAATGCTACCTCAGCTTATACACGAGAGCAATTTTAAAGTGAATCCAATGTGCCAAAACTGGCGTAGCACGCACATACACATACTCCAATAAGGAGTGTAAGGACTCAATACACTTAGCATCTAATACAGTTTGCAATGCCTTTGATTATATGGCCTTTAACCATCATCGCGTAAACTGTATTTGACTGAAAATGACCTACCTTGATGCTGACAAAGTTGGAGCATTTGATTGTTTAGGTTGAGGCTTCCATCCTGCGGAATTAGTCTTGCCTGGTGATGCTTTTACGGGAGAAGCTATTCAGGATAGATACATAACACGAATAATTGAAGATGTATATGGCAATACAGTCAAACCCGTATTAGCGACCACCTCTATAGAGCAGCCACCTGTGTATAAAGGCCACTCACCATAACCCCAAACTGACACTTTCTATAGAAATCAACCTGGACAGAAAGGTCACCTGTCTATAAAGGTCATTTTTCTCAGGTCCCAAAGGTGACCACTATAAACAGGCTCCCTGTACAACATTTATGATGGCCTACACTTTCTACACCGCTAAATACCTTGACCATATTAGAGAAGCAATCAATTCAATTTATGCAAGCAGAGCAAGTATGGAAATTAGATTGATTGACGACAAACAGCTCAAGAAATTTGTCTTATGCACAGAAATATACAGTACGTAAACAAACACCTTGCATCAGAAATCATATGAGAAATTGTCAGTCGATAATCAAAAATGTCAAGAATCCAGAAATTGTGGTGTCACAAAGTGGCGATGACAATTACATAACTGGTCACAGTGGCCACGACAATGTATGACAGCAGAGAGCAATACCACATTGCAAAATTACCATGTTTGCTTCTTGGTGGTCCTTGTTTTAGCGACTGAACACTTGAGCCAGAAACAGAAAGTCCATCATCGAATGGTTCCTAAAATAAACACCCACACTAAAATCAAACAATAGCATCTGGGAGTCAGCTTATGCACAGTAGCCTAATATACGGTAAAGTTTAGTTTCCATGTTAATAGGGAGCATTTGCCAATTCTCGTAGGCTCCTTGTGGTGAAATGGAAATCGTGCATCTGCACGCATTGGGAGATAGGTAGTAAATGGCAAGAAATTGCAGCGAACCAGAGATTTTTCAACATACTGAAGTTTGGGGGTAATCGGGAGCGCATTGGTGGTAGCTCCAAAGCAATGGGAGAGTGAGAATCGACACTCGGATGCGTTGCGGCACCTTGCAGCACTTCCAAATTAAATGGAAACAGATTAAAAGGCAAAAACTGGACTGCAGCGCTTATCCAGCCCATATTTCAATTGCTCTTGTATTGCAGGGAAACAGCTGACTGTAATGATGGTATCCAATGACACAATGCCATATACTTGCTGGCATCTGATAGCATTTCAAGCTGGTATGCAGGGTAACGGCATGTAAGACACTGGTACCAAGAAAGCTGTTCTTTCTTCTTTTGGCAAATGACAATGCTGAATGTGCTTCTCTCTATAATTAATTAATTATGGCAGTCAGGATCGTCTCACGAGTCAAGAGGACCCAAAGTGCTTTTTATCAGTGGTTACGGTGTTCAGTTCAAAACTTCAAATTGCTGTCGCAGTTCTGGAAAAGCTTAATTCCATGGCACTCCGGTGGTGATTTCACTTCGAGATGGACAATAACAATTGACAAGTTGCTAAACTGTGAGCAGAAGTAGCTTGAAAAAGCTAGGCCTACTGATTATTAACTTCGAAAATTTGTAACTACAATCATGAGTTATTTTCACAGGACACTTTCTGCATTGTGAGACATTAAAAATGTAAAAATCATTTGCCTGCAGCTCGTGTTTTTACTAAGAATTCAAAGTCTTTATATCAAGTACAATACACAAGAAAATGACTTATATTTCTTTTAAATATCTTCTTGTTTTCTCAGAACTACAAATTAAGCATTTTGCACTCTATCCAATATGATGTGACATGCCTTGTTTGGATCATACTGTTGACTTTTACTGCTTGAGGTTCGTCTTCGTTCACCAGCAGGTTTCCTACTTGGACTCAACCCTCTAGCCTGAGCAGAAGATCTTTTGGTTGCCATGGTATCTACGGAAGAGATTTGCAGAAGTGATACAGTTGAAGCATCGTACAAGTAAAATGCCCAAGATGTAAACAACAATATTGTTCGGGAGATGATTAGATTAATTTTCCCCAAAGAAACGATAAACAATAATTGCATAATTAACAAAACTCAATCCATTCTCAGTCTCAGAAGCAAACACCAGCATCAGGGACTATTTCTTCATTCTCATAGGCCACTCCACAAAGGGGAGACGAGGACAGTTCACTGATTCCACCACCTGCGCTTCTTGCTCTGTTACCAACTGATTTCCATAAGATGCCAATTTCCATGGAAAAACTTGATGCGTACCCACAGTATATGCAATGAAACCGCTCGAAGCTCGGGCCCTGATGGCATTTCCGTGATTGCTTTTTGTCTTAAAAAAGTGTCCAGTCCATACTTCTAGCAATTGTGAACTCTCTGTTTCTGGGACATACCTCGATCTCCACCACCAGAGTGGTTACAATCTTCCACAATTCCAATTCCAAAAAATAACTCCAGTCAGCTTGTCAATCAACAAGGTACATTGATTGGGACTGATGGCGACTGCGGCTAAATGTTTTAATAAGATTCTCTACAGACGGTTGTCATCTCAGATTGACCCACATCTACATTATAATCAGAACAGTGGAAGGATGGGTCGGAGACTGCACAGATAACCTCTCTGCGCATCTCAATGGGGGGCTGTAGAATATACCAGAGAAATATTGCTGTTGATTTCATACAGGCTGTTCAGAACGAGCCTGACCTGAGGTCTAAATTTAGATGCACTACAATGTCAAAACAATGCAATCACGACCTCCGCCAGTCAATCACATCGCGCTATGACGTTCCAGGTCAGGCTGGCTTGAAATCGCCTGACTGAGCGAAATTTGTGATGATCTGAGAAAGCAAACACTAATTCAGCTGACAGGGCATCATCCCGCTCTCAAGCCATGATTGATAACGCGACTATAAGTTTGTTTCTTGATTTCAGTCATTTATCTCAGTATTGTCAAAGAATTTACTATGGTCATGCTGAGCCTGACCAGCCTGTCCTCTAGAGTAATCGCTGAATGGCTTATTGGGTTTGGGTTTCACAATAAACTATTATGACTGCTAAGTGCAACATGGGATGCACCTAGATTATCTTCCATCATCATCATCATTATCATCATCATCATCATCATCTATTGTGTACACCCAGTAAGCCACAGGGTTTTTTTCATGGGGCACACATTTGACAAAGGAAGTTTTGAGCTTAGGACTTTGACTTACGCTTCATACTTTGCTAGGGAATGCGAATACAGTTCACCAGTTAACACTAAAAACGTGAATTAATAGAGTACTACTACAGTAGGCCTTACTCATGCCGCATGTCGCATATGACACATTGAAAGCCCGGTTGCATTTGAACTCTCGTACGAAAGAAATTGCAGGAGAGAAGTGTGATCTATTTTCAGTTTTCGACACTATAGAAGCTACATTACACACTATATGAGGGTCTGATAGGTAATAGCGTGTAGAATTTAAATTATGAGGAAAATCAATAGCTGAATTCGCGTTGACAACAGCTTACATCTTCAATTCAGCGTCCATGGGAACGCCAGTTTGAAAGTCGAAAAAATGGACGAAGCGTCCCCACAACAACACAGCGTGGTGGCATCTTCCAAAACAAAGTTCCGGGAGATACGCAACGATGTTTAAGTAGCCATTATCTCAACCATTCTTCCACGAGGTTTTTTTTAACCAGCTAAGGTCGTACGCAGTCGCAGCGTTTCCAAACATTCAGCAGGTCAACGAAAACAAATGTCCCGCGCTAGAAAACAATTCTCTGCATCAAACACTTTATTCTTATTACCTAAAACTCTAGAAGATCAACTAAATATCACAGGTCTATGTTAGAGGAATTTGAGCTTTTATCAAGTCCAGGCTCCAACGTGTCCGCTGCTGTCTGGAGCATGCGTAGTCGGGATATTTTCAACAGAGCAGATTGCAGATTCAAGAGAAGAGAGACGAATGTGCAAGCGTCTCTGCTGTCTACACTAGTAAATACCGCTAAACTCGTGCGTATTAAACTCATACGCCACAGCCGGGGCGAGCAAGAATCCGTCTTGAGTTGCTTGAGTTACCAGTTATGTCGGTTTGGCTTCATAAAGACAGATAATGGCCGACAAGCGAAAACTACAAGGTATCTGAACAGCTACCCGTCTTTGTGGTGCTTCGCACTCCGTTATGTTAGGCTCCTCTGCTTTTATTATTTAACTACTGTTAGTATAACCTACAGAATAAGCTGAGGTAGAATAATTATCAATGTTTTATACATGTTCCTCTTCTCGCAGGAGAGATTGACCGATGCTTTAAAAAAGTTACTGATGGAGTGGAGGCATTCGAGGACATTTGGCAAAAGGTAGGCCTAGGCCTGGAAAGGTGGAACAGCTCACCCAAACGCCTACCAAACTATTTCAAAGGGAATTGTATCTCAAACTAATTGTACTGCATTGAAAGCTTCTTATGCAGGAAATTTGCTAAAGGCACCCTTATGGTTGCATTTGTTCTGCCTTTCTATTTCGCTGGATTTTTTCGCACTTTTGGCATCCTTGTGTGTTTACCCCATTCTCGAGAACGTTTGCGTGACAATGGAAGACCTTTAGTGAGTTACAGTTATCACATTTGAATCAATCCAATTTGCACTTGCTGTGAAGCTTCCTCTTCTTAGAAGCAAGTAGCGATAGGCCATCAATTTTATTGCTTCTAGACCTGGCAAGCCAAAGCCTGGGCTGCGTCTATACATTGTGCTGTGTAGTGTGTAGGCCTACTGGCCAAATGTTGCAGTATACATTATGACATGCGTTTTTGATGGATGCAACAATTCTTCCCGGTTTGCCTTTATCCGGCCTAAATTTCTGCTCCACTCTACAAAAAGTTTCAAATCATACCCGCATCCACACCAGTTGATCTCTGCCAGATTGAAGGGAATGCTTAGACCTAGTGGGAGCCTAATTTCTCTTATTAAAGTGTCCGTGTACATTGTTAAAACTCCACTGATGGTTCATTTATTATTTGTATGAATTTCTGACATAAATAGCATGGCTACGCCACTGCAACCGAAAAGTTGATTGTCTGGTAAATATATCCACATCATATCTGGGGACACCTATGCTGTTTGTAATTACTTTCCAGGATCTGTTTGTTAGGGCCTGTCCAGGTTGGCCCGTTTTCAGCCCGTCAAGTCCCGAATGGAAAACGTTTATGTCACGCTGGATTAATCCGGCGTGGAGTTAACCTATTCCAAAACAAATTTGGCGTACGGCCTCCGAACGTTTAATTGTCAGTAGTTGGGGTACTTTTCCTTATTGAATTGAGGCCTTGGTTGAGATTATAATCAATCCAAACATTTTTAGCGTACAAATGTATAAAAGTTTGGCGTAAAATCCGGCGTACGATTTAAGAGTTTTCCGTACGGGCGTCAAGTTTTCACCGTGCTAGTCTATGTTTCATCGACACAAGATTTTTTCAACATGTTTGATGTTGGAAGCACGTCTTTTTGTCTGCACACGCTCTGGTTGTAATTTGTATTTGCTGTCAGTGCATTCTGCAACTCCTTCTACTGAATAGGATGATCAGAATAGAAGTCACATTTGATTACAAACTTGATCGTTTCGTGTTTATTAGACCATTTTTACTGGCTACCATTTTGGAAAAAGCAAGTGCATTATGGGGAAGGTTGATGTCTGATTTTAGAATACGGAGAAAGTTGAATTTGATACTGATGCGGATTTCTTCAAGCTGCGCTACTTTCCTTAAAAATATAGTTCTCGTTAATATTATGGATCAGAAATGCAGTTTCTTCACTGCTCCAGGCACTCAACATGCCCCACATTGCACTTTTTCCCCCCACAATTGTAGCTCGTGAAAATGTGACTCGATTAGTGGCACTGATGTGAAGGCACGTTGAACTAGTTCAAAGATGATATGCGAGCATTTAAATCGCTGTTTGTAATTGCTAAATAATTAATGTTTAAATATTGACATCAGATTGAATTGGAAGCCAATTTCCAGAACGTTCATATCCCATGGGCCAAAATTATCAAAAGGTTGAATAATACTTGCACCAATGCCGTATTTTTTTATGTTTCATCTGTGAAATCCAAAATCTTAATGGCTCCTTGATTCAGTTGATTGTACAGTCAAACCAGTATTAGTGGCCACCTCTATAGAGCAGCCATCTGTGTCTAAAAGCCACTCTTCATAACTCCAAAGTGACACTTTCTATACAAATCAAGGTGGACAGAAAGGCCACCTGTCTATAAAGGTCATTTTCCCCAGGTCCCAAAGGTGACCATTATAGACAGGTTTCACTGTATCTCATCATGAGTATACTATGAGTGACTTCTAAGTCTGCACATTATCTCTCGTGAAGTACCTTATCTTTGCTTCTATTCCATCAGACCATTAAAGCAATGCTGTTTTTGACAATTTTACAACTCTGACTTAATGATAGAATTAGCTTTCAAACAAGATGAAAGTGAATGTGTTCAGCACAGGGCTGTAAAAGTTACCTTTTAAAAGCAACTAGTTACAATTAAAGTTACTTTATTTTGAAAATGAAAAGTTACTCTTTAAAGTTACTATTTTCTAAAAGTAACTTTCAGAAGTTACTAGTTACCTGTCAGGAAAAGTTAGTAGTTACAGTTACTTTCAAAGTTACTTTCATCGATGTTAACATATGAAAAGAAGGTATAATTTACATGTGTATTTTAAACAAATTCCAATTTACCATCTTCGGTGGATTTTTTCATGCATAGATGAATGCTTTGAAGCTTATGGTATCTTCAAGGTACCCACAATCAACTAACATTCTAGAAGTGAAAAGTAACTAATCGTAAACAAATGTAACTTTGAAAAGTTACAAGTTACTTTGAAAAATTGTATCTAGTTACAACAAAAGTTACTTTCAGTGAAAAGTAATTAGTTACTTCAAAAAGTTACCCTAATAGTAACTTTTCAAGTAACTAGTTACTTTACAGCCCTGGTTCAGCATGACTTTAAGTTCAATTCTCTTATATGCAGCAGAGTCATGATGTTTGACCCAATTAAGTTAATTGGGATTCAAAAATCTTTGTTGGCCTACATGGTCATTGGTGTGATAGTCTTCATTGCTATGTTATCACCAATGCAGAGCAGCAATGCAGCATCAATGCCACATGGAAAACTTGTAGATTTCCAGTTCCAAAAGTTGTTAATGACTGCATATGAACCGTGCAGAAAGCGTATTTTATCTGGTAGCAAATAATGACTACAGCGGAGAGAACTTTTGCTTGTATAAATCAGCTGTGTCACAGTTGGTCATACATATTAAGCCTACTGTGTTTTGGTTGAAATTTTAATATAGCTAAATAATATTTCGGCGAAATTAAACTCAAGCCAAGTGTCGTTCGATCGTATTTGCTACCAGCCCCCTGTAATGTATTGTCAACCAGCGGTCAACCATGTCAGCGGTCTTACGGCGTGTCACTCATGCTGCTGCCTCATAGCAGCACTCCCCATTCCACGCTGACGTCTGCGCTTGCAAGGAGTTGGGTTGTTATGCCATCGACAGGCAGCAATAATAGGAGGGAGACAAGCACGAGCGCGATGTCTGAGCTACCGTACCAATCGCGAAGACGCAACTTCCTCCCACCCACCCCACATATCAACTGTAGTCTATTAGTAATATCTCCACTGCTTATCAGTGTGACGGTGCTTGGCGGTGGGTTGGTGGTGACAGGGTTCCTATGCTAGCAGCGCACAACGCATGCCGCATACCTCCCACCGACCAAGCACCCACGCCATGCTCATCTTGGGCTGATGAGTTTAGTTATAAAAATTTATTTTCTGACAGATGAGTCCTATGAACAAAAACAATTGATTGCTGTTGTCTTGTCTTGTAGGTGCAAACGGCATCTAATGCCAACCAGAAAGAAAAGTATGAAGCAGATCTAAAGAAGGAAATCAAGAAACTACAGGTATTTAACTGGTTATCATCCCCATGTTGTTCTTTCTAGTTTGATGCTTGAAAATATTAAATGATAATTATGCCGACCTGTAACTTCATCAAAGAGCTAGCTTAATCCATAATTCTGGTGATTCGAAAGAAATAATGAACAATTGGTTGGTTTATGTATTAGTGACCACCTCTATAGGGCAGTCACATGTGTATAAAGGCCACTCTTCATAACCCCAAAATGACACTTTCTATAGAAATCAACCTGGACAGAAAGGCCCCAAAGGTGACCGTTATAGACAAGTTTCACTGTATGTATTATATATTATATNAGTGTGACGGTGCTTGGCGGTGGGTTGATGGTGACAGGGTTCCCATGCTAGCAGCGCACAACGCATGCTGCATGCCTCCCACCGACCAAGCACCCACGCCCTGCTCATCTTGGGCTGATGAGTTTAATTATAAAAAATTATTTTCTGACAGATGAGTCCTATGAACAAAAACAATTGATTGCTGTTGTCTTGTCTTGTAGGTGCAAACGGCATCTAATGCCAACCAGAAAGAAAAATATGAAGCAGATCTAAAGAAGGAAATCAAGAAACTACAGGTAGTTAACTGGTTATCATCCCCATGTTGTTCTTTCTAGTTTGATGCTTGAAAATATTAAATGATAATTATGCCGACCTGTAAATTCATCAAAGAGCTAGCTTAATCCATAATTCTGGTGATTCGAAAGAAATAATGAACAATTGGTTGGCTTATGTATTAGTGACCACCTCTATAGGGCAGCCACCTGTGTATAAAGGCCACTCTTCATAACCCCAAAATGACACTTTCTATAGAAATCAACCTGGACAGAAAGGCCCCAAAGGTGACCATTATAGACAAGTTTCACTGTATGTATTATGTATTATATATTTTGCGGTATGAATATTATTGTATATTAGAATGTCAACTTAACGAATCAAAATGCAAGTAACAAGATTGGACAGTAGAGATGAAGCTACTTATAATCACAGAGAGACGGAGACCAGATGTTTGCAGAGTTCATTTACTGGATGTGTTAACGTATCAAAATCCCAATTTATTATTTCTATATTAGATATATGCAAAGTAGCCTAATGCAAAGGCCGCTTATATGAATTCAATTTACATAATTGCTTACTTGTTACTTTGCCAGAGGTTACGTGACCAAATCAAGTCATGGGCTGCATCAAATGACATCAAAGATAAAAGCCCACTTCTGGAGAATAGGCGTCTTATTGAAGCGGTGAGTACAGTAGTACAAAGACCGGAGGATTTTCAGAAATGTAAAAATTTCCATGGTCTCATTGTAATTGTATCGATGGAGAGTAATAATGTTGTTTGGATTTGATTGTATGTCTCTGGCCGTACACCATGAATGATGCAGTAAGAGTTTCTGGTGTATTGTGCTTCATTTCATTGTAGCAAATGGAAAGATTCAAAGTTGTTGAAAGAGAAACGAAAACAAAGGCTTACTCCAAGGAAGGACTTGGACAGGCTAATAAAATTGATCCTGCAACGAAAGAAAAGGATGACTGCCGAGAGTGGCTGAATGTGAGATTTTTAAAATTCATTATTAGCCATTGTGTAGTTTCATCTTTGCAGCATAATGTTACTTACCAAGGGAGTCGAAATATGTCCAAGAATGTGCTACAATTTCATTCTTGCTCGCCCCGGCTGTGGCGTATGAGTTTAATACGCACAAGTTTAGCGGTATTTACTAGTGTAGACAGCAGAGACGCTTGCACATTCGTCTCTCTTCTCTTGAATCTGCAATCTGCTCTGTTGAAAATATCCCGACTACGCATGCTCCAAATTAATTTACAATTTCTAAGGAAAGTTTTTTTGTTTGTTTTGACAGACATCAATGAACAGGATCCATATTCAGGTAATTTTAGTAGCTGCCTTTTTCTGATGCTAGGATATTAAGGCCGATCAACGCAATTGATCATGATCTATCATGGCCTGTCCCTGTTTGTTCACCAGTGCTTTCACCTCTCACGGTATTCTGAGCATGGTTTTACAACATACCTTACTTACAAACATGGTTGTCATATACCACCAGTAATTCCGAAACTGCGACTTTCTATGGATACGTTTTGCCGTAACAAGATCCTAAATACCATGAGGGTTGCTTGAAACTGATAACCATTTGCTAATCCATGTGCAGATACAACCATGCTCAGCAGTGCAGTATGTTTGCACGAGAAAATGTTTTGTTTGAACTTTGTAGTCCATTCATTCTTATTATTTTCTAGAACTGTCAATTTTATTGATGATCCTCGGCTGTCAAAGTTGTGCATTACAGCTTAACCCTTGTCCTGCTATTGACGTGTATACACGTTTTCGAAACAAGTCAAAAGTAGCAAACCACAGTCAATCAGATAGTTAGTCCTTAACAAGCAACCAATCAGCAATTGGTGAAGCGACTTCAAGTCTTCATTTAAATAGTTATACGAGCAGGACAGGGATTTAAACCATGCATCTGAAAAACAGATATATCCAGGCATGCATTGGCACTGAGCTTAGCCAATTTGCTAAGCGCAGTCCTGATGCACCTTAAGATCTAGGTAGTGGGTTTTCAGAGTGTAAGCGTCAACAACAGCGATTGAACAAAGAATTGTATATTTACGGCAAGGGCGGCCATAGGACAAACAAGCAACGTGCAAAGTTCACAAGTCACGGTTGAACAAATACAAATAAGACACAATAGCTGCTTATGTAGCCCTATTGTTCGCAGGACAAAGGAGTCCATCTGCCTACACAGAGGTATGATTTTAAGCTGTAATGCACAACTTTGACAGCCAAAGACATTGTAGAAATTAACAATTATAGAAATAAGTACAGTAAAACCTGTCTATAACGGTCACCTCTGGGACCTGAGAAAAGTGACCTTTATAGACAGGTGGCCTTTCTGTCCAGGTTGATTTCTATAGAAAGAATCATTTTGGGGCTATGAAGAGTTGCCTTTATACACAGGTGACCCCTCTATAGAGGTGGCCTGGCCGCTAATACAGGGTTGACTGTACAGTTGTATCCACTCTGATAAACGCTAACTCCAGCAGTCTGGTCATGCTGATTAGATTAAAGTGAACTGCATGTCATACTGCATTGGGAGTGCGCTTGGCTAATTGTAATACAGTTTTCAGTTATTTGCATAGAATTTGCATAAATATTGTCCCTAATTTCTAATTAAAGATACAGTCAAGTATTTTAGGTCAGCTAATTAACGCAGCCAGAGAAGCCTGATGTGTCGTAACTTAACTGGCAATTCATTCTCAAGGGCATGTCTTGCTTTCCAGATTGATCAGTTTGAGTCTGAAATCGAAGCATTACGTGCAACTGGGAAGAAGAAACGCCTGGACCGAGATGTAAGCCGATTGTCTATAGTGTTAAGAATAATGATCTCCTATTGTCGTGTGGTTGTTCAGTGTAATTGAATGTCCTTGATGTTTATTAGAAACAGGAGAGAATTGAAGAGTTACAGGAAGGAATACATCAACACCGACAACATGTGAAGAAGCTAGAGGTATCTACAATGTTATTGCTCAAAATAAAATGAAAATTTGTCTCATTGTGTTCTGGCATATTTGTCCCCCTAACACTCCACAGAAACAATATCATATGCCTACTTTATGTACACCAGACCAATTGCCACCAAGTAACTAAGACCAGGCTCAAACAGCTTACTTGGCATGAGCTGAATTCAATTCAAGGCGTGGTTATGCTGCAAGTTCGACTTGTTCCCGACCAAGAAATCGACAACCGTGATAGACTGAGATTGGTGTTTCTCAACACAATTCACTAACGAGAAATATATACA
>OFHS01000468.1:0-11631 GCA_900245855.1 Calvadosia cruxmelitensis
TGGTCCTATCATTCTAGTCTTCTTTTCCTGTTAGGCCGACGTCATAGAACGACTTCTGGTGATGAATCGGCCTCAAGTCAGTGTCCACGGAAGCATAGGACGAGGCTGTCCATCGGATTACTCTACTATGTCGAGGATTAGCAACAAGGCTGGTAAGATCATCTATAACGTCATCATGAGAGCCTATAGCTCAAAGCATAGAGAATGCTTGCGTTTAGATGCCGCACAAAACAAGGTCACGGTCACTTAATATCAAGATGGTAATCCATTCACAGGAACAAATAGGAGACAGAATAAAAGGAAAACTGTTGCACGGTGTCCCGTTATAAAAAAGAGACCAATTGTCACATTTTGAGCTAAGAAAGGAAATTCAACTTACTGCTTGCATGTTTACTATTGTTAATGCCATCGTCTTGTGGTTACGTCAGCCTATCTCGTTTTCGTTCTACAGGTGACTACAGAACGAAGCAATCAGATTCATCCTATCTGAGGACCATGATGCACCGTCACCGCATGCGCACTAATCCATTTACGCGTAGCACGCTGCAAGAGGTAAGGATATTGCAAACGAGCTGCTCACGACGAGCGAGACAAATACAGCAATGACACGCTGCTTATCGATTTCAAGAAGCTGCTGCCAGAGAATAGTTATGATGTCAAATTAGATTACAGTAAATCAGATTATCAATCCAAAGCATTGTCAGTTTGATAGGTTCAGCCTAGTCTCATGTGCATGCATGGCCTCGTAGTGAATAGCTTGCTTCTGTTGATTTCAGATGCTGCCATCCAGAAACGTCGAGTCAGCGAAGCAGGAACACAACAATGGCGTCATTATTGGAGCCTCGTTTGGCAGTGTTGTGTTTATTGTATCATTAGTGGCGTTGCTATGGCTAATCAGAACGAGGCACAATGGGTCTTTGCATTTGGCTGCCATGGCGAATTGGGCGCTAGGCAACAGACGCAGTAACAACAGAAAAGAATACATCTCAGCCAACATCAGCACAGGCACAGCTGGTTGCGAGGCAACGGAAGCGAACACCACAATGACATGCATAGCACGCTTATAGGTTATTGGAGGGATGCCCATGATATCGAGACTACCTTGCCTGCTGGTCGTCACTTCTGGCGCCTTGAATAGTTATTGGCCTCTTTCTAGCTGAAACGATTTGCGAAAGCGCCCTTTTGTAAATGCCTCGATTGCCGTTGGATTTCGAAGACATTGTGATTAGGTTTGTCTGTTGATTTTTGCTATTTGAAAGCACCAGTCCTAGTAGCGGCATGTTGCCTTGGAAACCTGGTTGATGCTTTGAAGGTGCGTATTGTCAAAGGAGCAATGTGAACAAACTAGGATGCCCTCAAGCGAACAATTCGATTTCCACGGCAGAAACGGCCTGATGAAGCTCGATCCTGGTAGCAACTGGCGATGGAGAAGGAGACTGTGTTTGAGTCAGAATTGAGCCGCGCGATGACGTCACATGTGGAATGATACCGAGGACGAATCTTTGGTGCTTCTTGACTCGATGTCATAGTGGGCTCGCAACGCCCCATTCACCGATTTGAAGGGCGTGGCAGGGTGGATTGGAGAGTCCTTGGCCCTTGACGGCAGGAGAGCGGGGGCATATTTCGATTTCAGATGATGAATCAAACAGAAACCGGAAACGGCGAAGAACAATCCGCCAACAACGATGCCGACTGTGATCCCTGCGATCGCACTTTCGCTAAGCTGCTTGCCGATTGGTGGCTCTTCATTTCCGTCTTTCTAAACAAAAGGATCAGAGACAACTGAGCAACATTGCGACGAAACGCGTAGAAGAGAACACTTCCGCCTTCCCATCACTTACTATGCTGACGTAATGCGTTTTCAATTTCCATAATTCCAATCCTTCTTTTGTTTCATTTGCGTCTTTTGAGGTGTTAGCCTTCGTCTTAGCAACCACGATCTTGCTTGCAGTTTCTGTGGTTGCTGAAAACGAGATATTACATGTTCGCAGGTTAGGACAACAAATCGTACGCACATTTTATGCAATTAGCTTTAATTTGCGAATTCCCGTGAACAATGTGTTAATTGATACTTTTAGTAATTGAACCACTACGAGTGAATATCTAACTATTCAAACAAAGTATAATAAGATTGACAGGTGTCACTCATGCTTCATACCGATGGCCGTTGTCATAGTGATCGGTCTCTTAACAATAGGACAGCCCTCTTGTATGTTGCCATAGAGATGGACAAACAGACTTTGCGTGTACAATGCCTTGTACAGAATGTCGACCTGCAGGCAAACGAGGTTATTGATAACGATTTGGGAAGGGCAATACTAGTGACTCATGCTTCAGCCTCACGATGGACCGGCAAGTCTCGACTGCATGTGACGATTGACTCACCCCATTGTAGTAGACGTGCTGAAGGCAGCCGGCAAACTGCGCCTTGCTGCGAGACTCACGGACTTTCCCTGGGTTCACGTGGCCCCCAATGTAGACCATTGCCCCTTCAATGTTGAATATGCTATGGGGACCAGGGGTCATCCCCGCCTGGAAATATCTGCGGCAGAATGATGCTCAGTATTGATCAACGTGTTACACACATGGCGCCATATGAAAGCAGGCGAGGCTGACCTCGTTTGACTCACCGGCCATCGAGTGACGCGGACACTTCTCTGTTGCGCCTTCGAAGGCTGACGGAGTGCCATTGCGTGTCGTGCAAACTGCCATTCCCAACGGAAACATCCAGCGTCCCTGAGGAGCAAGGAAAAGGCAAGTCATAGAAATAGCAGCGCATTCCATCCCATACTGGTCATGTGACAGCGTGATTAGCCAATGAACGAGCATCTTACCTCCACCGAGGTTGACAGCCACGTGGACATTCCCATCATGCAGCTCGACAGTCAGGAAGTCTCTGCCCTTGACGACCGCAAACAGTAGGCCAGACGCAATGTAGGTACGGAAACGAATCGTCAAGTGCCCAGTCCTCGAAGACGAAACACCAACAACGTTCCACGTGATGTAGTTATAGCCTCGCAGATATACCGAGACCGAGGCTGGGAAGACCAAGGTAATAAAGGGTCTCAATTTGATAATAAAAGTGCGAAAACAAATAGGAGATTCATTTAAAAGGGACTCACCGACGGTGCAATTAGGTCCTTCGAACCCAGTTCCCGCGCAATCGCAATGAATATCATTGAACCAATTGTAGCAAGCTCCTCCGTTCGCACACGTCATCCGCTGGCACATGTCAAGGCAGCCATCTTGAACATCAACAGCAGACAACAGATCAGCCTCGGTCCGCGACTGATCGCCAATTGCGTAATACAGGTTCTCAATGCAACCGATGAACCTTGACGAGGAAGCAAACGAGGACATGAAAGAGAGGCATCCGTCGGATGCGAACAAGAGAGCACCTGAGTTCAGAGTTAGGTCAGATTGCCCAAAACTAATATGAACTCATTTGGAATGGCAAAGACCCGTTTGTTTGTTTGCTTGTTATCATCTTGTGATTGCCTCGTAATAGCATAATAGGCTAAACGTGGTAGCTGATTGATGGATTCGTCGGCCTACGTCATATGATGATTGCGTTAGCTTATCCTTCGCGCCTACCTTGGTAGCGACAAGACCTTCTGATTGACAACCTCGCTCCTCTTCCGCTGTGGAATCCCGCCAACGAATAAGTTGGAGTTGGTTGGCAGTTTGTCGTATTCTCCTTCCGTTTCAACAGATTCCTCCCATTTGCCAACAGTCAATATCGTCTTTCGCCAATTGCGATTCACCGTCACAGTGTGCCACGTCAGCTCGTTCAGATTGGCGCCAATTTGGATCTTTTTCTTGCTCTTGTAATCCTCCGTTCCCATTTGAATGGTCAAGCGTAATGTCCCATGATGCAACTCGAGTTGAAGGAAGCTACTTCCCAGACCGCCCTTTTCGCTATCGTCAATGTACACGAGCAGACCCTGGCTGTTGTGCGTCTTAAAACGGAACTGGAGCTCAGACCTCCTCTCTGCTGCCCAAGTTCGAAACTCAGCATGCGAAGTTGACATGTCCGTAAATGTAAGAGGCTGGAGAGGAGATAAGATGCACATCAGTATCCATAGCAACAGGAATTGAATCATGGGGCAAATGTAGATTGCGCTTTGGCTGGCAAATGTTGTGCATCAGACGACCACCTTCTTCAGCCTGCATAACGAGAAGAAAGTCTAATCAACATGGCTGTTTCCTCGTGTATCACTCACAATAACGAAAGTCTAACTGTAAGCCAGGGCAATGTATGTTTGAAGAAATGCCTCAATTTATTTAAATGCCACATTTTTATCATTTGCTATAATTACGATTACGAGACACCATTTCCTATTCAATAAACGTCACTACTCTGGCTGACAAGTAGCAATTAGTGGACAGCAGCGATGCATCGGCCCAGAGACATCCCTTGTGACGTTCTTAATTCAAATACGCAAGCAGGTTACTCAGCATGCGATGACCCTGTAGCGCCATTTTGAATGAATGACACATCACTATGGTCACATCATCCATAATGACGGAAGTCATTTAGCGAACCCAACGATGGAGACCGTACCTCATGTGAATTATATAGTGGCAATGCCAACAAACCAACTGAAATGCGAATCGTTCCGGCAGGGGCTACCTTTACCTTGTCGCATCAGAAGGGTTAAATTGAATACACTTCGATCTAAATCGGGACTCGTCAGTCTCCACCACAGAATGAGTGTCTCTACGCTCAGCAAATGCGAGTGTCTTGAGGTTCTCTGCTGCCCAATGGCAGATGAATGGATAAAACAATGATATCTAACCGTCTGGTGATCAATGCCAATGGAAATGCAATCCACGGCTAAGTCAATCTGCGACAGGTGCAATCGATCTGCGAGTTCTACCGCAAAGCCCCTTCGAAACAATTGCAGTGGTTAACCAATCACTCTCTCCTAGTCTAAACTCAATCGGATGGAAAGCTACTGGGTGCCAAGTTACAGGGGCGTTTCCTTCATTGATTAAATCTGAACAAGAACACAATTATGTTTATGTGTGTGAGTGTGACACTGCAGCATGCTTCGACATCATTTGCCAGTCATCCGTTGCCATGCATTCGCGTCAGATCGAACACAAAATCTTGTTATTTTCGAAGTACGGACAAGATCAAGCTGACGGGTCTAAAATCGATTAAGCCGCTAACTCGCTTAGCATGAATTTAGTAGGATGAGGCGCTGGAGATGATTGTTAGACCCGTGGAAGCTTCTAGATGGATTTCGCAGCGGATTATCGCATGCCATAAGGCAGCTGCATATTACGTAACATTGAGGGCATAATTATATAGTACCGTTACTCCCCGACGAACTGTTTACTAAACGAGGCGATGCTGACATTTCCCATATCCCCCCTGGCGAAGGATGAGTGCTACAATAATTATCATTGTAATTAAGATTGTTATGATATTTCAATCTAGCATAAGCAGCGAATGCCATTCTACGCAGTGAATTTCTTGCTTTTTTGTTGCATTTTTTCAGCCGCTCAAAGCACCATCTGGCCGTCGGTGTTCGATATGATCGCATCAGGTAGTTTGTCTTGCGCCGTGTTTCATGATACTTAACTCAAGGATCAAACCCATCGACGCCGCCTGCTTTTACCAACATTAACAAGACCTCATTGACTCACATAACAGGATGAAGAGAGAGCCACTTAAAAGCGAAGCGCACCTGCCACAGCCCACGTACAATGGTTGTCAAGGCAACACCACTAAGCGAAATGTTCTCGTCCAGTGCGGAAGCAGGATCATTCGATCGCATTCTGACTCACCTCATCCGATGCAATCAGTCTACAATGCAGGCTGGGATACCTTCCCCATCCCGACCCACGTGCAGCTATGACGATGGAATCATAGCTCCTTCCGTCCGAAGGGATGCATCAGCCACGACGAGCGAGGCCGACCGTGCACGCATTCTCCCACACGTGATTCAGCAGTCCCATGGCGCATTGCTGGTGGCTCATTGCGCCTGACTGTCACGTGACTACCCGGATGATCCAGTGGCCCATGTAGCCATGGCAATATTATCTGCCGGGTTATGACAAATTGACCTCCTGCCGTGCACGTGATACAATAACCAACCAATCAGGTGCTTCGTCCATCCGACATGGATTATAGATGATCGACAGTTTCCTTCGCCGCGGCTGGTGGATTGGGAACAATCGTCGTCACTTAATGCGATCTGAAGCAACGGACGCTGCTAGCGCGGGGAATGGAAGGAAGAGGACAGAAGAAATTCACACGAATGGCCGGTGCGGCGGAGTACAATTTATTACGAGCACCAAATCAGATAAACTATTGACGTTCATTCTCAAGACGATGGTTTCTCTCATGACCTGTTGCCATGACGATGCATGGATTGCGCAATCACACACGCTCACCCGTGACGCCTCTCATTCTCAAGTGGGGCTGGGCACGAGTGGCGTTATAACTATGCGATGTGTCGATTCCCTTGGCCAGGAACATGCCTTGCCGTCGCCGCCGAATTCGAAACCAGGCCACAGTTGCCATGACTACCAAGATCAGAGAGAATGTGACTATGGCAATGATGATCCAGGTTGTTGATTGGCGCGATAGTCTGTCAGCTGCGAGGGGCTTTCCCAGGGGCGACAGCGGCTGAAATACAAAGAGCAGATTGCACCACAGATGTTGCCATGGAAACAAGCCTACAGGTATCTGAAACTGTAAATTAAATAGTTAAAGTGTAGATAATTGAAACATAAATGGCGCAGTATGCTAATTATGCAAATGTATTCTGGAGTTTACTCATTATGGCTCATTGCGGTAATATTTAATAACTGACCGGATGTACAGCCTCCCTTTGGCATATTTGGCACGACGAGACTGAACTTTGCTATAAAAACCAAGCGGACTTACATTGGAGATTGGTGGTGACGTAGTTGCAGATGACTTTCCTGTTGAGTTGGCGCTTTCTCGTTTGAGATCTGCACGAAGTTAAACCACCATCAGATTACTAAGAAACAGCCTCTCAGTAGAATGCCATTTGGGCTGCGTGGAAATGAGACATCACCTGAGGTTACCACTGCAACTTGCTCCGTCACACGGCATACTTTAGTGACGTTACCATATGTTTTGACTGAGTAGACATTTCGAAGGACGTCGACCTAAGAAGGAAATCACATCAGAGTTCATTTAATCGTAGAAAGACAACAATGGATCATAGAAAGACAATCAAACGCCACATATATCTCAGACACATTATTATATTTATTACATTATAATTATCATGGCTTATCGGGTTCGCAATAAATGATGATGATGACGATCGGTCAACTTACGTCGTTTAGCTTGAACTGCTGAAGGCAGCCGACGAAGTTGGTCTGCGACTTGCTCCATGTGACCCCTCCTGGCCGGAAGTGACCTCCAATGTACACGAGGTCAAAGTCGTTGTCTTGGCAACTGGCAACAGCTTGCAGGTTGGTCGAAGAACGCGCTACGAGGCTACGACGTCAAGCAAAGAGGAATGAAGGTCTTGTCACCATGACAATAGTAAGTGAGAATGGCAACAGAAGGACACGTGATCACATTGAAACTAACCTCTCATCGACGTACAACGACGCCCGCTGGCCAGACCGAGAGATCCACACGGAGTGCCAACGCCCGTCATGCAATGCGCGTCCACCGCCAGAAACAGAGAGCGGACCTGCAGGTAGCCAATCACATAACGCCATTGTCACATGTGATGCCGTCAAGCAGCCAAGGATGTCTGCACCGCAGGGCATCAAAGCAAGAAAGATAGTTCTTTGTAAGTTCTCTGCGATCATGCTTCCTACAGTACACTAGTTGCAAGTGGCAGCGTACGAATGATGCCCACAGCCGCGCGCGCGTGATTGTGCGTTCAGAAAACGAATGTCATTCTTACCTACTCCGAAATTCATCTCGAAGTGGACGTCTCCTCCTTTCAGTTCAACAATGACGTAATCCTGCGGTTTCCCTGACGACATTATGATACCGAAAGGTACGATGGTCTTGAATGCAAACGATAGAACCCAAGAAGACTGGGACTGAATAGTGCTCTCCGACAAACGTGTGACGTACGAGGCACCATCAAAGGCAAACGACACAGAGTCCCTCGCTCCAAGACCTGAGGTAGAATAAAGAGTGGCTCAAGGGAAGGGTGAATCGCTCATGGGCCAGAGGCACAATGCAAATATCACACTACACATATTTGAGCACGACTCAATCAACCAACTGAATTACCCGTGATGCACTTCGGCTTGATGTCATTGTTTAAGCAAGGACAATTGCGGATTTGATTCCAGACCTCTCCGCAAGGTCGCTCCGCAGAGCAATACGATTGGCACTTGAACGAGCAGGAACTGCCGATCCCCCAGTCTCGTTTTGAAACCAGCAACAAGGGACGAGGCTTGCTATCTTGCTTCTCGGTCACCATGACTCCCTCGATGCAGCCCACGTACGCAGCCTCCTTCCTGGAAGACAGTCACTGTCCATCTCAAGAAAACGCAATGTTCAACCAAGTGACAAGAAGAGATGGATTACAGCAAGTTACACATGTACAGTGCTGGTGGAATCAAGTCCTCGCTGGAATCATGAATCTTTCTGTTGCCGTATACGGCTTAATTTGTCAATCTTTCAGGGATTGGATCATGACGTCATTTTGCCTGCTCTCACTGCTCCGCGTTTGGAAGTACGCACAGTACTAGGAGCGTTGTCCTTCTCAACCTACCGGGGGGTAGTCTAGCCTATTTCAGAATAACTAAGAAAGGGCTCGTAAAAGTAGACTTACCTTTGAGTGGCATCTAGGAGACTGGTGTCTACTTCCGGTGGTATTCCGGCCATGTAGACTGTCGATCTCACATCGAGAGTGTCATCCTGTCCTTCTGTTGTGACGACGCGTGCAATTCCATCCACGGCGACAGTTGTGGCGCGATAGTTGCGTCTCACTTCCACGCTGTGCCATTGGAGGTCATTCACAACCACAGGCACACTCTTTTCCTTGCTGTTGTCTTGATCTGATCGAGAGGTCTGGACACGAACCATCACTTGCCCGCGACTCAAAAACAATGCCAAATAGCTTTCTTCTCTCGTCCTCTTCCGGCTGGCAACGAAGAGCAGAAGGCAAAACCTGTTCGTCGTCGTTTTCAAGCGAAATGAAATCGAGGCCACCTGCCGCAGATCGACAGCCTCGTAAACATTGTATGAGCTCGTGCCGCTGAAGTACGAGGCTTCGGCTAAAGATGCTGTGAAAGTAAAGATCCCAAGTGCGCAGGCCAGCATGGTCATCCCTACAGGAAAGCAAAACATCTAATCATTAATCGAACTGAAAAGGTCTTTGCCGTGATAGAAACAGAAGCACTAAGCTACTTCTAAATGTCTGGAGTCATGTCCTATCATGCCATTGGTGGACTGGAAGCGAAGTAGTATTACAATCGAGGCTGAAAGAGAAGCCTCGTATTTGTCTAGATTGAAGATGACTTCGAATGAAAAGTAGCCTAGAACGGCAAAGTGACTTATTCTCGATCTATTCGAATCAGCCCCACAATCCCCTGCGTTTGCCTTTTAAGTCAAGCAAGAGGTGAAATTGGAAGAAGGTGGACTGCTCCATATAAGGTTTGACCGCGCCCTTGATACATTCAGTTCGTGCTGGCGCTCGTATTTCCCATCAAGAAGTGTCGTCATGAATCTTTTCAATTGATTTCGTTTGGTAAGCTACATCTTGTATGTATTGTATGATTGACATAATTTGATTCGTCAGCACAGCCGAATGAAAAGCCCTGCTTCTCGAGGAGCACGGAATGGGCAATTGTTAGACAGATATCAAGGTCCTGTGAGTACTAGTGGAATTAACAATAAAGAGTCTCGAACCTAGACATTGGAGAGGTACTTTCTTCTCGCCCGGTTCTGTTCTGGAGAGAGCACGTGATGCTCGAAGGCTAACGCCTGATTCGCTCATCTCATCCGCTGCCCTTGGAACCTCACTTCTCATTATGCAGCCTGATTAGTTAATATAGCAGATTCCAGAATCAGTAATCTGTCCGAGGAAAACAACAACTTTGTAATCCAGGGTTGATTGCGTAATCGCCATAAGTATTATTACTAGAAGCTAGTCCCAGGTCTCCTTCGTACGCTGACATAGTCTTGGAAAGGATTCACGCGGCCTCAAGGAATCAGCGATTTCTTGGTGGTGACGTAACTTACTTGATGACCAACCAGAGGCATTTTATGTCATCTTCGCAGTGTAACGGATTTCATTCAATGAACTCTTTATTGACAACCCCAATCACTGCCAGGCGCATGTTGCTCGCGCAAAGATCTCTGATTGAAAGCGGTCAGATGAAAGTAATATACAAGAGGGTCAAACACGACTCTTCAATTATAGTTAACCGTCGTCTTAGTCGCAGCCTGAATAATTTCATTGAAGTACTTTTATTTTAAACGACGGCAAACGCCCGTCAATATTGACTGTAGAGACATCAGACAGAATAGCACTCACATTCTCTCAATGCATGACCGTGCGCGTAATCAGACAACCATCTGACCTAAACCATCTCACCTTGGATGCAATGGGAGCTATCCTTAGAGAAACAAATGCACTCAATCGTAAGCCCTGCCTCTCTTCAGTGCAACAGCAACATCTTAATTGGACGAACCTCCTGGCCAGCCGTTCGCCACTAATTTCGTCCCGCGCGACTTGAGTGCATCGCCGTGTTCATATCAGAGCCAACTATCTTAGCTGCAGCCTTCGCCCTTCATCGCTGCTTCTATCCATGAAGTGTAGTCGTTGGTGGCTGAGGCGTGTTCTAAGACCGACAATTAGCAGCCCCTCTGGTGCGAATGTATCCTTGTAAATTAAACGCCACTCTTTCATCAATAATTAACGACTGATTTCAATGATCGAAACGACGTGGAACTGTCCGAGTTTAAGAGCAAGACAGTGTCGACGGTAGATTGCCAGCCACGGAGCGACAGCAAGAGACGGATCGAGACAATGAAGCCATTGTTAGTTGCCATGGTAGCAGGACAAAGCGAGGTAGGCCTTGGCTATGGATGTTTTGCAGTCGAGGTTCATCTCTAGAGGCAAACGAATCAACGGCAAAGAACACCGACTGAGCGCGGGTTTTGTTCCACTCAATTCGCGAAATCAACAGTGATAATGAGAGAAGCAAAGACACCTGTGCCAGCCAGCCAGCCAGCCCTCTCTTCCAACGATAAGCCACTTGTCAGCCGACAGTCAGCGGAGGGGTGAGACACGCCCAACAAAGGGGAACACGCGAGAGACGATCACGACGCAGAATCATTACATATTCGTACTTGAGATAACTCTGTCGATTGCTATATTTGTGTTATAAAATCTGCAATAAAAACATACATTGAATGTTCGTAATGGAATGGCTCTTAAAATGACATACTTTCTATTATTATTAATTCGCCGTGACCTTTCAATTGGGCCTGGGCCTAGCGGTTTCTGATTCACAGTCGCTTTCGAAGCACGCGCTGTTGTCGATGCCTCCGCAGTCACTTTCATGGGACGCGCCCAAGGGGAAGCCAGTGGTTGAGGTGGTGCTTGAGCGAGGCCGTCTCCGTTTGAAGATCGAACGCACGAACACTCTGTACATCCGATTGAA
>OFHS01000468.1:20549-42241 GCA_900245855.1 Calvadosia cruxmelitensis
GATCCATCTACAATCAGACACCATGATTCCATGAATTCAAGTTTCTCAACCTCTCCCCTGCCATGCTAGGCGCGTAGGTGTAAAATGTCAACTCGCTGAATAATTGTCATAAACAATGCCGCCAATGAATTCCGCANATCAATCCATGACCAAATTCCATTTGCAACAAGACATTACCAAATCACTTTAGCTCATTTCACACGCTCTTCGAAGAACAGTTCAAAACAAAATAATTGAGATTGCCGAAGAGAACAAAGCAGTTTGACAATCGTCAACTTCTCGAAACTCGAAAGTGCTGTCGCCATCATGCTATTGTCCTCTTTCAATAGGTTATGCGCGGATGTGTGAAGAAATTTACAAAGCGGGCAGCGGGTCTGTTTTCCGCAATGGAAGTGCTAAGTGACTGGCTATCGCGTTGTAGAAAGCATCAACCAAGAACTATACTTCTTGTCATTCTGAGATATGGAGCAGCGAAGTCTTGTTGCTGTACTTTGTACTTTCACCAAAGCGAGAACGAATTTCTGCCGTTGTTTACATTAGTTTTGTCGCGAGCAAACTGTATCTCGCATTATTCGTGAACGAAGACTCGCTCGGGGAAAGCAGACGGGAAATGGCAATGCCTAATGATTATTTCTAAGAACGGAGATTCGTTTACAAATCGCCGCAGATGTTAAAAGTTGTGGTCACATTCCAGATGCCAAGATGTAATGCGCGTGCTGTTTCCTATTACATAATAACATCGTTTCCTCCCATCAAATAAAGCGCTTTTGCCGCCTAATCTTTGTTCTTGTCTACTTTCAAGCCCAAGATTTCTTCGAAGCGCGAAAATTGGCGTGTTTTGGCGCCTTATTGTCCCTCACAGTCGGTCGCAAAACAACGAATGATTCTTCCATGCGAAACAAAGTAACGATAATCAATGAATATCTAGAGAAAGTAACGAATTACAATTACACAACTGAAAATGTAATTTATTACAATTACAATTACTTTTTTCAAAATGTAACGATACCCGTTACAAATTACAGGAAAAAAGTAAAGATTACAAGTACTTAACGGATTACAAGTAACGATTACTTTAACAGCCCTGGAATCATATAACTGATGTACCATGCACAGGTAATTCGGAGAACAGATATTTCGACTTTCAGAATGCGCGAATGGTGCGCTGATTAGACTCATATAAATTCTTCTTTAAATATTTGAAAGTGCACTAAAATTAGAGACCTGCGCGGATCAGATGTGGAGTTTAAAAATAGAACGCAGCCTGGCAGATAATCATGAGTAACTGTTACAGATCTACTCGACCACTCTTGCGGACCAGGCAGCAAAATGACAACATTTCTTTCTTTCTATTTATCTGGTTCGCACGAGGCACAAGACCCCCGACTGCATTTCATGTAGTACGTGGGGAATGAATTCCCCGCGCAGATTGACGTCCTAATCCGCACCCGTGCAATTATTCACCGGAAAATGCCCATTCCGCGCAATTTTTAGATAAAATTTACACTAAATAAGCAGTTTTCATAAACTGCTAAATAAACTGCTAATTTCTATTGTTTGATTTTGTCCTGCGCAGAAAAATCCGCGCAGTTTGGGCCGCATAAAACTCGAAATTCCCCGTGCAAAATGCAAAGAATGCAGTCGGGACAAGACCTTACGTGCAGTGCTTCTGATAATTATGCAGGGAGTTGGCACTTTCCACCCACCCCACGCTAGGCTACACAATGACAATCCAACCAAACTTCTTATGGAAATATGTAAGAAGATCCGGTAGATCGCACATGAAGAAATTCAAGAGAACATGTGCTACAGTTTCTGGAAGAAAAGAAACACCCTACGTCTTCTCCAATTATGTCCAGCGCAACTCTTCTATACATATACTGACTTGCCTAGCTGCGAGGCAAAAAGCAAATGGGCCTGATGAGCAGGGTAATTGAACTAGTTGACTGCACTAGGCCGCCAGCCATCTGAGCTATCTGGTGTCTGGCTATTGAAAGGGCTAAGTAATTGAACGCCACATTGTGTCCTTACTGAAATACTTCTTCCAGATTCTTGAGCTCCATTTTGCTGGTCCTATCCATAGCAGCTTGAAGTCGTGCGTTCTCTTCCTTTGACCCTGAGTGTCCCATTATAAGACGTTCTTGAAGGTGTTATATATTCAGGGATGTTAGAAAGTCAACATTGGTCGTCCTCCATGTTGGATCTCACACTGGAACTCAGCTCCAGCCCCTTCATCAAATCACGAATGTATCAAAACAACAACATGGCGGCACGCTGCGGCATGGAGCATCCAATGGTCACCTGCTATTGAGAGGTGGAATTGTGGTGGAGCTGAAACACATCCAGCTGTTTAGAAATGCTCAGTGCACGTGAGTATCCACACGCTTACTTTATTTAGCCTTTTGAGTGACGACACTGCAGGCAATACTGTTTAGAATTGCTGCTTCCAAACTGCCAGACTTGGGAAGTCATCCAAAGCATTGGTTTCTCGTTTCAACTACTTTTCAGGTGACGTTCTTGGGATTTTTCTGGTACCAATACTTTGGGGAATAACAAATGCATTCATCAAGCGTGGCAGCGAAGGACTGAAGCATGTCCATGGCAGATCAAAAGTTGACCAGTTCTTGAAGGAAGTAGCTTACCTTGTGACCAATATTAATGTAAGCAATCCGAATTGAATTCTACGTGAGAATAACCATAGAATGTTCCCTAAGGCTCATGCACACTGCGACAATTGCAGCTTAAACACCTTGGGACCACTCAGTTTGTTTCTATTAAAATCTTTTAAAAATTTTTTCGGACGGTGGTGTTCAACCGAACATCCGTTCCTGTTCCTCACAGTACATGTATCAATGCACACTTTCCAGACGCTGTGATTACTTACAGAGGACATTGGTACAGCAATAAGCAAACAGTCCGACGTTAACACGTCACAATAAATGTAAAGATTGGCGAAGCCTCGACGGTATAGTTCAGTGGGTTTCCACCCCATGGTTTCATGTAGGGGCTGGGGAGAGCGATCCTTACTTCTCAAAGTGTGACCGATGAATCGTAGCCTGCGTTGTTGCACAATTGCAGAGGCCGATGGCGTCATTTGCCGCATTTCAATGGTCGTGATGATCATAGGGTACCCGGTAGTGGTAGCCAAGAGCATGACGCAGCAGGTGATCTTAGATTTGATTAATCTGACGAGAGAGCGTATCGGTTAAGCTTGAGGTCTGGAGAGGGCGGATGACGACCAGAACCGCTTCAAGTAAGCATTTTGTTAAATACAGTCATGATAATTAATGAAGGATGCAATTCCAGTGTGGAAAGTTCGTTTTGTGTGCGCCGAAGTTTACGCCTGAGTTCCGCACCAAAGCTTACGTACGCCACACCAAAACAGGATAATTTTAGCAGTGCTTAGTATTGAATTTTCAAAATTTCCGAGGCTTGTGTCACACCAGTTACCAAATCGGAGCCAACTCCATGCCGAATAGCTTCGGCAAAACATACAAACTTTCCAGACTGGATATTGCAATTATTAGTTATGCTAGCTAAGAAAAGGATGAAGGGTAAATTTGGGACACCAAGATTTTCTTTATAAAGCGACAATGATTTAATTTACAGCAACCATTATAAGCACAGCTGCAGGTCATTCCAAGCAAAAATCCTCACAGCAGTGAACCCAACCCCATCAAATTTTGAGGCTAGTTCTGAAAGATTATATTCAAGTTCATCATCATCACCATCATCATTTATTCACAAATCCAATAAGTTTGCAGAACAACATGGATGGTGAGATCACAGAAATTTACAAGTATAGGTCTAAGATTTATGTGATTCCCTTTTATGTTGAATGGCTGATGTTCGTAGGGTTGTAGATGACTGTTGTTACAATTAAATCACTAGTTATAAATCAAGCGCACCTTCGTTAATGTCATGTAAATATTTAATGATCAGAGTAGATGCTGTTGTAAATTGTTTTTGATTTCATCACAATCTCCACTTGAATGAATTTTTGCCATATCTTCGATGTGGGGTTTGAAAATATCAATTGTGATCAACGTCAAAACTAGTTAAAAGCTGCGTTAACCTACAATTTATTTTATAATTAGTGAAAGTAACGTGTGAAAAACATTGGTTCATACTAATTTGAAAAATCTTTATTTCTGCTTAATTGGCCTTGAAGTGCGTAAGGCCCGCCGGTTGCTTTTACTAGACGGACTTCATTGTCACTGCCCCCGTTCATGTTGCTATATGATTTGCTAACGTGATTTCATTGTGCTAACAACAAACATGTGACTGACCGCCCTTGTCAGCTGATCCACTATTGCCTCTTGTGATGGCATTCATCCACTGCTTATCACCGTGGTTTCACTCAATTGTTCTCATACTCTAATGTATTGTTTGGTAATTATTCATCTGTTAATTTATTCTGACGTACGTAATTATAACATGAGATCTGTACATGATCTTTTTACAAAAACGAAGAGAAAGACAATGCTTCTTTAACATCCGTGACGACAACTACGACACTAACTTTGTACAATATAATGTTTGTCATTTTCCAGTACCTCATTCCTTTTCTTGTCAATCAACTTGGATCAGTTGTGTTTTACGTCGTTCTTTCATCCGCAGGTGAGTTCTGGCATTTAATCGTTACTTATTTGTAGATCGTACATCTTCAACAAGCACGCATGTCATTAATTTACTCTTTTTAAAAATAATTACAATAAATATTCAAAACTGTAGGCTACTAACAAGCACATTGTAACTCAAATCTGTGAAGCAAATATTTAGATGCTTATGCCAGACCATGCAGTATTTATCTTTTTGAGATAATGTACTAAATCTTTATCTCCTATACATTTACACGATCGATAATGTCTCTCGCTGTTCATAGTAAATTTGTATGGTAATTGAATGTGGATTTACTTTGATTTTCTAATGTGTGTGTGTCTTCTTGTAGATGTTTCTCTCGTTGTTCCGCTTTGCAATTCATTAACCATCATTGTCACTGTCCTAATGGGCTTCTTTCTTGGCGAAGTCATTACTCAAGGTCGGTCTGTGAACAGTCAAGCGTAACTGCTCCTTCATATATACCTGAGTGTATTCCAATGTACACTTCTCTCTTTCAATTGTTGTCTAGATACGCTGCTTGGTATGGGGTTTGTTCTAGCTGGTGTTGTATGCTGCATCAGCGCAAGACTGCCGTGAGGTATGTTGCCGTCAGCAAGGCCCTTTTACATTTAAACAGCAATGCTTCCTTTGGTGTGCCGTGTATGGTTAAGCTTGTTGCATCGTTCATTGCGGATGTTGCATTGTTGTTGAATTGTGTCCTGTTGGGGTTGCTATTGTGGCAGAGCAGTCTGGCTCACATCAAAACACCGGTGTCCCATCTCAAACCGCATACTGAAGCATTGTGTAGTTTCATTGCGAGTAATTCATGAGACTGTCACAGCTACGGCTGTGTCATTTGACGGTTTGTTGATTCTTGCTTGAAGAGGTGTTGATTCAGGGGCCTTTATTTCCTTCTGCCGTAATTTCTTTAAATGTGCTGCTGTCCGCTGGTTGAGAAATGATTTTGGTTCTTTGGTATTTGTTGGTAGCTCTAGCTTCCCAAATCTCTCTTTGTGAGAAATCATTTCTGTCTTTCCTGAATTGAAAGACAACAGCAAATCAAATGATAGTTCACACCACTTACATGAAAGCATTCTGCGACCGAAACCATGAACAAGCAATCTTAGCATAATATAATGCTGTAAGCGACAAAAATGCAGTGCACTGCCACACGTGAATCTCATAAGTATTTGCATAATTTAAGTCCTTTTTGGATATAGACAACGCCGAAGCAAGCAAATTGCATGTCATTTGTTAAATATATATGTTGATAATAGTACGGGCATTAATATTGTTCTGCATTTGTTAGTGCGCATTTCTGGTTGCCAACTGGATATTACTTGTCAAGATCTATGGCTGAATAATGACCCAACAATGAATTCCAGGGTCAGAGTGTGTGGACATGAATACGTGACTTCCGTTCTATACAAAGTATGTGCAGTTAAGGAGACTTCTTATAAATTTCAATCTTGCTTGAGCATTGGTAAAGAACTAACTGTACTGAAAACCAAACTTAAAAATCAGCACTGCTGACGAATAAACAAGCAACCCACGCTCTGTTTTCTTTTCAAATTCCTCCAACGACATCTTTGTCAATACAAGTCTGCCATTTCCTTTTACTTGTAAAGGAACTATAGAGCTTTTTCGACATGTTGAGGTTTTGCGATTGGACAGTAACAGGTCTTGTTGTGCGGAATCCTTTGTTCCTTTCTGATCCACGATTGATGGTGACCCTCGGTGTAGTTTTTGTCGTGGTTTCATGCTGTCCTGATTGCTTTTGCTGATTTTCCTGCTGCTGTTGGAAATGATTGACGGGGTACATGACTCCGTCATAAGGGTTCTGTGGCTGGCACGGCTGACTTCAGACTGTATAGAATACCGCCGAGATAAACCTAGAAACACGATTGAATATGGAAAGTGTGTTTGCCACAATGCCAAGAAAGGTTCCAAGACTTAATCACCTGGAAATCTTTCTTGTTCCTTCCACTGTCAAGCCTGTCTTGACTGGCCATGAAAGGCCTATGAAAAGTGGCCCTAGTATACAGGTGGCCACTCAGTACAGGTATTTTTTTGTAGCATTTAAGAGACAACTATTACAAACATTGGTTATTAAAGCACATTGGTTTATATTAATACATTTGCCGTATTTCATTTGTAGACAAAAAACTGTGTAACCCCATTAATATCACTTTGGTTGATATCATTTCAGTTTGAGAATTAAGCTCATTCAGAATCAACTACTTGTACCCTCTTAATAATTAAAATCACGACCCGTTTATTTTCACAATTTGTGGCTGAAAAACCATCGTGATATTAAGGAATTTGCACTGAAGCAGCATATTACCTGGGAAGCCACTTCGCTTTCTTGACGCATGATGCCTCGAAGCACTCTCTGCATAGTTTTCCAGTGTCATGCCTTTACTCAACATTTGTTGCTCAAGCGATTTCAAGTGATCATCGGCTAATAGCTTTGAATATGAAAATGGTCTTGCTTCCATCTGCTGATCCATGGTTGCCGTGGTAACTGTTGCAGCTGATTCGGATATGACACTTGAAAAACAAACAATAGGTTCTCAAATTTCATTTGTGTCATTGATGACGCTATTCTTTGCAAGACATGGTTACTCTTTGACAATGTCAGACCTCATTGTGTCTTGATGTTTTGACTTTGTGTGGCGTTCTTTTTCTTTGCGTTTCTTTTCTGAAGTTAACTTGAAAAGGCGTTTCCTTTCTGCATTTAATTTCCGTTCTTTGATTTTTGTGTCTTCCTTTTCAAGCAACAAATTCACCTCTTGGGTAATGTCACCAACATCACGATTTGAACAGAACTCCACGTATTCCTTCCAATGACCAAGCAGACATTGAAAGATGGCGGCCTGGAGAGAAAAACAAATTCTATTATGGATTCATAACTGGCGCGTATTATGCATAACTTATATAACATTAGACTGACTCCCAATCTTAATTGTTGGAGCCATTTTCAAAACAGTCCATCTAGTTGATATCCAGCTGGATCTGTAGATAGATAGATAGAATATATTTCAGACCCATAAACAGTATATATACAATAATAACGAAACTGCTGTGAACTAAGGTAATTATACATATTGGTAATGCAACTGATTCTTTAGGTCTATAATTAAAAACTTTGCTAATTTAAACTTTAAGTTGTTCCTTTGCCAGTAATACCGCACGGACTTTAGATTTGAACTGTTTTATAGACAAGTTTGTGTAGCTGCTGTATTTATTAAGTAGCATCGGTCCAGTGAATGCAAAGCTACGCTTTTGTACTGTAGCTTTCTCCCAGTGCAGCAACAGTACTCATCAACAACACGTGAACCTGCTTCAGCTCCAGCTACATTCCACCTCATTATAATAACCGTTGTGCACGTCTCAAAGTAGCATTTAGTTATTCACACGATGACCATATGTCATGATTGACAGTCTCGCGTATGATATGCAATAATCTACCTGTGATTCACGGAACAGATAAGGGCCGTGGTTTGGCAATCTTCCACATGCTCTGTCATAAAGACGCTCGGCTATTTCAATGGGGATGGTAACTCGCAGCTCAGGTGGAATAGATGACTTGATGAAAACGTCAATAATTGTCTGGATCTTCTTCCTCGTCAATGATTCATCCAGATGATTGTGGCAAAGGTTCTATTAGGTTTAACAAGAATGACACTCAATTTAAATCGTCATTCCGCAAATCACTCAGACGGGGCATACCCGTCAAACCAGCAACCACCAAGGGGAGACATAGAACTCACTTGTATGACCTCACCTTGAACTTTTGTATTTCCATCCAAAAGTCGACGTCATTCTCAACAAGATCACCTTTTAGCGACACAAACTTCCTGAATGTCTCTCTGGTCTCTTGCGTTGACAGCGCAGCTCTGAGGGCATTCACCTCTTGTGAATTAGATGCGTGTTTGCTATTTAACAGCTGTGGCAGAAATATTGAAATCGTAATGCATTTACAGAACAATGGAATCAACACAAAAATGGCCTATGATGACTGGATAGTCTCGGCTACTACACACCTTGCATGCAGTTTCATTTCGCTGCATTCGGCGCCGCATTATAATGTCTTCAACCATATCGCCAACTCGTTTCTTTCCTCTGACATCGATATTGTATTCCTTGGTTCCTTTATACAATGGCAAATAATACAGCTCCAATCGCGTCCTGACATACTGCTGGGCTCGGAGAATGACAGGAGAGGGTGGTCGAGGTGGAAGGTCATGTGGCTCATTCACATCTTTGCCTGCCAGACGAAGTACCTGCAGGATTTGGCAGAGTAACATGAACATCATGGTTTCCTACGATCATCCAGAACAACATGATTGGACAGCTCAATGATCTATTTACCTGTTGCTGTCCCAATTCAGTGGCTGGACTGTCATTGCCAAAGAAGTAGCTCTTGCCAAGCCACTTACGCTTGACAGTCTTGGCATGCTCGTGTTTGACGCTGTCATTAGCGTCATAGCTACGAAATGTCTCCATGTCAACCCATGCATTGTAGTCTTTGAATCCTGTCATGAAATCATGATCAATTAGTTTGTGTGTGTGCGACACACTGTGTGTGCCTATATTTGGGCTTCGGGGGGAGGGAAATTTTATCAAGCACTTCTCTCTGTGTGAGATTTCTGACAACTGTTTGAGTGTTATGATGACTCTACTAAGCGACCACAACGGAATGGGTTAAGCCAATTATTTTCAATTAAAGGACTCCGTATGCAACCAGAATTCAAGAAATTGTTACATTGAATGACAATCTGAAGTGCATAAACAAACCCTAGCAAATGGAACAGCAGAAATTTAACGCATAAGCAGCAGTCCCCTTCTTAACAGCTGACTAGGATACCACTGTGTGTTGGTCAGGTCTTGGCAGTTTAAAAGTCTATCTGTTTTTGCTAATTACAGAGAAACGTCTGAAATGATTCCCACCTTGCATATAGTTGATCTCCAGGAACTTTATAAAAGGATCCAGCAGTTTCTTGTTCTGCAGAAGAGACTCAAGCGTGATGCCATCTTCGGGGATAGGGGGCTTCTTACCCACAAGCTTTGTGGAGATTTTTCCAGCTGACAGGCCTTCCTCTTTGTTGTCAGGCGATACGACTTCTGCAACGTCATGTGACTGAAAAGAGAATACAAGAGCATCTTGCATAATGGAACTACTGATAAATTTAGATTCACCACTTGTTCAAATCAAATCACACACAATGACTGGCTCTGCTTTGAATAAACATCATGTGAATGAATGAATCATAGGACATATATACACACAAACAATTGGAGTGAACCTCGTCTGATGCGATGGAGTTCTTGGGTATAGATTTCATTTTTCTTTCAATGCAAATGAGTTTCTGCTTCTCCTCTTTGATGAGCTGTCAAAGACAAGCGCAACAACAGCGGTGAATAATAATCAGTGATCGACTCATGACTTGCGTCAGGGTGTCATGCAATGATAATCATAGTTGGCGTCTATCAAATCAAAGGAAGTCATGATCATCACATAAATGTACTTATTGTGTTTCTCACGTGATAATCAATTAATCAAAACAGATGTAACAAACAACAATATGATTGGGATATTATAAGACAATCAAGCTGATTTAGCAAGTAAGTTACTGTGTTAGCTAGCAAATTGAGTCAAAGCTCCTTCATGGGAAAGTATGTATGCACACCAAAGTGTAAAGACCAAAGAAAACGTTAATTGCGGCATCTCATAGAAATGCAGTAGATAAATTCAAAGCAAATCAAATGCATTGAAATGTGACAGGATGGTTCCAGCACTTGGTGATTAAATCAAGGAGGTCTAATATTTACATGAAAACTGAATCCCATTTGCAGCTAGTTTCACAGACATATTTTCATCATCATCATCATCATTTATTATTTACAATTGAAGCAAGTGGTTTCTTCATTTGTGACATCCAAGATCGGCCTTTTACCAATGAGCTGCCGAAAAACAACCTTTGAGTTGTAGAAACAAACAGAACTACTTGTTGAAGAGTGATGAAAGAGCTGTGACAAACTAGCTGCTCCAACGTGACGTTTCGGTGCTGCACTAGTTCTTCTCATAGCCAGACATTATCCAGGTAGGTATACTCACAGTGTCATAGTGAATGTTTTCAATGCGCTTCAGCTGTTCCCATACCCTTGATAGGATACCGATTGAATGGTTTTCAAGATCATCAAAGAGGTCCTCAAAAGGGGGACTGAGTTGCGCCATTATACGTTTCATAGGTTCTTCTGACAACTGAACACTTTGATGACACCCAGGACTAACAAATTCCGCATAGATCGCCTGAAACGTGCATCAGTGTGTCACACCACTTAAAGATTCAAAGCTTAACAATTATTCATTTCTCAATCAATCACGAGGAAACATTATTTGCTTGCAAGCGATTGAAATTTATCAGTTAGATTTCTTATGAAAAAGAATAAACTCAGAGCTACGCCGCAAGATAGCTACTGCTATTGATAGATGCTGTTGTACCGATCACAGACTAGTACACATTTTTAAAGATACTCTACCGGATATATCTTCCATAAAATTTACATTTTTGATTCTATAAAACTGAATTGTCATACCAAGAGAGACGAATAACATGATAACTCTCCCATAGAGATCTATAGAGTACTAGATACAGTGTAACCCGCTTAAGAGCAATAATAATTTGCCAACGATATCCTTTGCTCTGAATTGTGCTTATCAGGAATCGGTTAAGAGAGTTTGTACTGTATGCATTAATTCGGTACATAGCAAATTGTATGCAGATAAACGGGTTTAAACGGGTTATACTAGTTGTCTATATTACTTTCCCAAGGGTAGTCTCCTTCAGGCATTAACAGCCGCCTGGACAAGAACTCAAGAAGACCATTCAAGTGCAGTTTTTATTAAGACTTATAGAATCGATTAAATCCACCTGTCTTGCATGACCACCTGAAGCAATCTCACCTGTGCCTTGCGCATCACTAATTGAGGATTGAAGTTCGTTGAATAGAAATGCAGGGTATAATCTTGGATCTTCTTCCAACACTCCAGAGCATTCTGCCACACCTGGAGAAATATAAATGTTACTGGTTATGATTTCATCAGAGCGTTGTTCTTTTGCAGCAACGCTCAGCAAAGTATGAAACTAAAAATGTTGCAGTTTCACAATATCGCTGCCTAACAACTGCAGAATC
This sequence comes from Calvadosia cruxmelitensis, assembly GCA_900245855.1. Taxonomy (NCBI): domain Eukaryota; kingdom Metazoa; phylum Cnidaria; class Staurozoa; order Stauromedusae; family Kishinouyeidae; genus Calvadosia; species Calvadosia cruxmelitensis. Next base: position 32,352 of record OFHS01000468.1, read on the forward strand.
ATTCTAATCTAGTCTGGTTTCAATGAACTGCTGGCTCGATTGAACAAGATGTTTCCAAGTTCAATACTTCATAGAGGCCTTAGTTTGCTTCAAAGGAGATTGGCCCATTTCTGTTTCGTTTCCTCAATTGGCTGATAGTTTTAAACCGTGAACAACTTAATGATGTCAAAGTGGCGTTTGATTGCTGTATTTTATCAGGACATCCAAACAACAGAATTATTGTAAACCGAGTTTGTCTCTATAATGCACACGCTGATAACCAGACTCTTCGTATATTATGTGATTTAAAATATTACATATTCCTAAATTGGGATTTCCTAAGTGTTAGCATATAAGCGGTTTGCATTGCATTGAATTTGAAGGGGATAAACGACTCCTTCTTATCCGGCGGCAATTGCAAGTTACTTATAAATCAACCACCAAATTCAATTATTTGTTACGATGGCTGAATCCTTGGCTGAATCAATCGAGGATATTGTGGATATTATTTCATAGGTGTCGTACCTTGTTCTGACGTTCTGTGATGAAACTGCTGAAGAAGTCTCCAGAGAAGCATTCATACAACAGTACATCAACGACATCACATTGACGATTGAGTGTAGCACCGTCACTTTCAATTGGTTTTGTGATTTGCCTGAAATGGAACATCAGTGTGTGGTAAATATATAGATTATCAAACGACTGCCAAGATTAAAATATGCTTCAATTTGAAATATCCCAAGCCTTATAAACCAAACAAAAACATGACGAGTTGTCCATTGCATTTGCGCTTGTTGTTTCGGATGAAAATGAAGAGGCCGTAAGATCATCGTTATTGATTCAGCATTGTGATTTGGCATTCGTTATTAGTTACATAAGAAAAAACTGAGGTTGATCATGTAGCAAAGAAGCAACACAGATGAAATGTGACTATCCCGGCCACATCAATGATACAATTGGAGTAGCACAACATCTTCTATGCCAATCTTTTGGAGAAATTGTAAGAGAAAGTAGTAATCTGTCAATTGATGTCCAAGACCATCCGTGCTAGACTACATTGCTGATTGAGCCACATAACAGCATTAGACGAACCTCTTCACAGCAAAGGATGAACAGTTGAAAGGTGGCATAGGTTTCACAAACAGCCGAACTCCTTCCATGTATGACGCATCCCCATTGGCTGCATTATTGCTGTAGCAAGACACACGCGGCTGGTGAAACCCATTCACGTCTCTTGGAATTGTCGTCAGAAGCTGAAATGCAGAATTGGCATTTCGTACACAAGTTTACCTAGATGATTTTCAAAGCATGCGTCAATTAATGAAACCATTTCACAGTCATGGTGGCAGCTTGATTATCATTATCATCATCATAATCATCATCATCATCATGAGACCTTTAGCTGTTCATAGCCGGCATTTGTGTCTTGCGTGTCTGGCGTTGCTGTGATTCTTGGGTTGGCTGATTTGCTGCGGATCTTCTTCTTAGTGATGCTGCTTTCAGTTGTACTATCGTCCGTACAGAGCTGCGTGAATTCAACACCCTGCAATCACCAAATGACAAACTGACACCTGTACCTCACCATGTGACAAACTGACACATGTACCGCAGCACTGATCTTGGTCAGTGTTTTTCTCTGAGGTTGTAATTACTCACTTGCTTTCTTTCAGCTTTGCAGTATGGGGCAGATGAATGTGGACGCTGACGAATGGCATAGGCATTCTGAATTGCTGGGTGACCCAGGGATGATGTATGTCCCGGCAAGATGGATTCTTCTGTGCCCTGGCCATTGTGTATCCGCTCTCGAATGTGCAAAGTATATCTCGCGCACCTGGGAAGAACGCAACACAGCAGAAATAGAAAAACCTATTGCATTACCTTGGAAACAAAGCGTCGTGAGCAGCAATATGTCTGAAGTAATTCATTGTACTTCATCATAATTATGTTAGAAATGATGTAACAGAATACATTTCATTGCTATTAAATAGCCACCTGGATTAGTTACATACCAAAGATTATATCCTGTGTCACCTGTGCTGAGTACATATTGAACATCATGCGTGCTGTTTTGTTGCTTGAATGTGCAACTTACCAGTAAGACAGCAACGGATTGATGAAGGTGTCTTGTTGACTGATCAGCTGATCCTGTGTGATGCATTCAAGCGGATAGGATCGCAACCGTTGCTTGATGTGATGCGGAAGCTCAAAAGCGGCTCCTGTTGCCAAATACATCTGACGAATCATGCTCACATGACTACAAAGACACAAACAAGCAAAGCCATATAATCCAATTGAAAATGCACAGACTAGCAATGTCAAAAACGTAGACAATAGGAAGGTCAGCCAGCACTCTGAATCTGCCAGTAATCTATCCCTTGCCAAACATATGAGAAGGGGCATGATAGCAATGGACAATTTAAAAGTGCAAAATACTACTGAATCAATAGACGAGTTTTGTTAATTAAGATGAGTTCTATTAAATGGATCATACTATCATTAGTTAGTGCCAAAAGATTGACGATGAAGCGTTTATTATAAATATCTCAAGCATTTTAAAAGTTGTTACAAGAATTCCAAGGAATTGAATTACATCCAGTCAAACCTGTCTTAGATGACCAGAAAATAGACAGAGGGAAAGTGGTCTCTTAGGACAAGTGGTTTCTTACGACAGGTGATCTTTTAGGACAGGTGGTCTCTTAAGACAGGTGATCTACCATACGACAGGCTGGACTGTTGTAATTATATTACAAACAGAAACTGTAAGTAAACTGTTAGTTTAATATTGTAACTTCCTGACTTGGAGAACACAAACGGTTAGTTAGTTAACAGTAAAAGCTTTCATTCCATTGAACTATTAAGTATTTGCTGTCGAGGTGCATGCTTACGACTGAGCTCTTTTGCCATCCATTGATTTCAGCCGTTCGATATCAGCCCATAACTTCAAGCACTTTTCACCTACTGTCCCACAAATGAATTCTTTGAAGCAGCTAATGCCATGCTTGGTGCTTAAGTCAAGCTTCTTCAACCAATGTGCACATTCAGGGGTTTTTGAAGCCCCCGTGTGATCCGATTGGTTACCTACAAAGAAGTTGTCATTCAGTAGCAAGCGCAAGCAACAGAACTTCAACATCGACAAAGACGGTTCTGACATGACATCTTACTCAAATATCAACACAGGCACAGTTCGCAACAATAGGAAGTCCTGGCATTTATTTTTGCTAGTCCAATTTAATTATTTAGTTATTCCTTTCGGATTGGATGATATTCGCATTCACGGCATGATAATAGAATGTGAGCTAGAGGTGTCATAGATATTGCCTGTTTGGTCAGATGTTGTTGTGAGACCATTGAAACTAAACCAAAGGTACTTTTGTTATTTCTTACCACACATCTTATTACTCATTTGTATTACTGTATCCTTCGTAAATATTGTATAATTGATTTAAGCTTATTAGAAAACCAGACATTAGATATGTGACTGTCTTAGTCTTTGGTCTCGTTCGTGTTGTTCTCGGCAAGAAAGTTGCTATTACCCTACTGTATCTTGATGTCGGGACTGGTCGGGTACAGGCATAATTATAAGATTAAATTACGCCAGTAGTCATCTCTCCATCTTGCACTGTTTTGTTTGACAAATGGACGAGGCGGGACTCAGTACCACTGACGTTGCCACAAGGTACCTGTCTGTAAAGATGCCACGATTAATTAATTGACATTCAGAAACTGACACATCATCTTCTCACCAAGTTCAGACATGAGCAACGTTTGTTTCCGCTTCACTTGTTTCTTAGGACATGCCTCATTGACTGCTGTTAGTGACGATGTGTGTGTGGATGAGCTGGGTGTTGCTGCATCACTCACACCTTGATTTGTTATTGGACAGTGTAAGACTTGTCTATTCAGTGAGCCCATCTGCTGTGGACATTCTGCCGCATATGAAACTGAATGATGACTGATTGGCAGCGGATCAATGCCATGTGTCCAATTGTTACAGGTCGTAATGACTGATGATGATTGGTCTGTGTTTTCCTTTGACACCTGACTTTGGCGTAAGCCTTCGTCTGCCATACCAGAATCAAAAGGGCACTTTCCACACGTTATCTTGTTTGACATTTCTTTGTCAATTTCCTCTGGGTCACAAATGCCGTTATTGTCTCTGCACGCAGTCATCCATGGTGGCAATGCACTATCTGCAGCATTTTCACTGCTGCAATGCCTCTCTGTTGTATTACGTTCCACTTTAAGTCCATCGTCTTCTTCAGTTAGGTTCTCTGTCTCTGGCAGTTCCTGTAACCATTGGTCTACGCCAGCCGTTCCTGCAGTAGTCATGGAAACAGGATCAGTGTCATATACAATGTTGCAGCTGATCTTTCTGTTTTTCATTTTAGGTCTTAATATTGGAACGAACGAAAGAACATTGTTCAAATGATCCTCAGGGTGAGCATGGCCTGCCTTGACATTTGCTGGATCTGTTTGGCCTTCAATTCTATGAAAGTACTCCATCTGCAAGAGATTCAGAAAGTGTTCCAATTTTACCCTCAATGCTGTGATTCAAGCATCAAAATGAACAAATTACATCAACATTTTTATAAGAATTATCTTGCATCCAGCGGCAAACCGTTCAGGGTCAACTTGATTGCTCCCCTCAAAATCCCATCTGATTTGTTAACACAATGCTAATTAGTTTGGTTCTTGTAATTTGAACAGGGAAATTTAGACATTTTTATGGAATCTGATCGTAATATGTTGCTAAATTGCCACATTGGTAGACCTATCTGTGAATTAGATTGTGTTTTGCTTTACGTTACAGGGGATCAGTCATATGGAGTAGGCTATAAGATGGCGGACAAGACAACTGATACACAAATATCCCACGCTTTCTTTTGGATATAGCGGGATATCACCACGAGAGGCATGTAATGAGACAAGAAAAAGGCATCACAAAATCACGAGCCGTATGCGAGTGGTTTTAATCTTTCAAGTGTTTCATAGTGACTCGAGTGGGGATATTACCATGCTATATCCCAAAGAAAGTGTGGGATATTTGCTTTATTACATAGCTGGGGTAACTAGAATTGTAATTTCAAGGTACTTATGTAACATTTCAGTTGCGTACTATTATGATGAACATCAATATTCTCCTGATTTCCTGACGTTACTCGATTGAACTGTGGAAGTGCAAAAACGAGAGCAAACACAGACCAGAGAACAGACCAACATGCAATTCAATTTTTTATGAGTAAACGTGAGCTGCAGTTGAAAACGCGACAGTAAAAACCAGAGCAAACTTAAATGTCATTTGACGATCTACTGCTTATAACAACAAAAAACGAAGCATTATTTATTGCTGGGAAAAGAACATTACTGCTGGAAAGAAGAATTCAATTCAATCTTTTACTTTCTTGAAACCATTTTTTTAATTTTCACGAGACTGGCTTTGCCTCGATCCGTGGCTTGCTGTGTTTATGTTATAACATCATAGCTCTTGGCAAATCAGGTTGCGAGAATTTAAATTGCTAGCAGACTTCACATAAAATTGTCTTGAACTAGCCAGATTTTTCGGTCGGCACTGATAACACAGAATATCAAACTATTTGAATCACTCTTGGCCACTGTGTTGCCATGTGGTGGGAGTGGAATCTATTCTGCGAATCGGCAATACAGTCAAACATGTATTAGTACCTCTATAGAGCAACCACCTGTGTATAAAGAAAAGGCCACTCTTTTCGTAACCCCAAAATGACGCTTTCTATAGAAATCAACCTGGACAGAAAGGCCACCTGTCTATTAAGGTCATTTTCCTCAGGTCCCAAAGGTGAGCGTTATAGACAGGTTTCACTGTATCCAGCTCACCTGCACAACCGCCAACCACCTTGCAAGCTTATAATCAATGTAGAAGTCAGATAAGAGGAACAATGGTAAGCGATGTTTGCAAACCCAATCGTATCCCTGAGCTGGATCCAACACCTGAAATATACCAGCAACATTGTTAGATTAGCCACATAAATTTAGATGTTTAGTGGGAAATATCACTTCATGCAACAATACTACTATCAACAATGTCTTGACATGCATTGAATTAAAATAAAATTAATAAAATAATTACAAAATGATAAGCTATTTATACAATTTGGAATTGACACTTTATGATTATCTGCACACCATGCATTCAATTTAAATACTTTCACCAGCTAAATGGAATCGAATCTCTTGTGTAGAGATTGGAATAAATCCCTGGCATAAAACATCTCACAATCAAGCCAACTGAACTTGTTTCGGCATCATAAATAGAGGCTGAAATTGTCTTGAAAATCGTCAATGGAGAGGTCATACTCTCCCCGAAATGCTTTCACTTTCTGGCTTGTATTTATGCACCCTTCTATTTAGCTGGTAACAAGTGCATCTTACATAGTCAGTGACTATTAGTCAGTCACCCTTGCACCGACTACACTAAGACAGTAAACGACACACTGCCAATAGATTTAGATGCACATTGATTGTGTTCAGGTGGCCTGCAGCTTTTCTTGCACCTCGTTCGAGAAGATGATCACACCAGATTTGTGTTATCTTATGGTTTTTCACTGATCAGTTCTCATTATTGCGCTTGCCCGGCGTATTGCAGAGTAATCCTCAGCTAGACAAATGCTTCCGTAGTTCTGTTGACTGACTGATGAGATGATTGTCCTCGTCAAATGATTACTGCTCACCCTGATGGTGTATTTGATCTTTGCTAGGCGTTTCTCTTCATCATGAAAACTCCACAATGTTGTTTGCTGAATGTCGTCAGTGGCAACAGTTTTAACAAATTCCTCAAAGTATTGATGCTTTTTGTTGTAAAATAAGCGTCGTGGAAATGACTGTTAAAACAAAAGAAATACAATCATCGGTTACTCCAGATCATGCAAAAGTCTCCAAAGAACATATCGGTATTTATATACCATTCTATTTGTTTATGGTAATACCTATTCCGCACTCCTTTGTCATTGCTAATGAAACTGTAGCATCTCGTCTACTGGACTGTGTCACTATGAAGCCAAGCATTATAATAATTTGAATTATCCAAACAGTTGTGCTACTCTCCAGTCTCTCCCTGCGTTAAACTCTTTTGATGAGATGACGAACAACAGTAATTTTGTGAACTAATACAAACAAATAATGTCCCAAGACTCAAATGTTATCGTTGTGGTGTTTCTACTGCTTTATTGCAATGACGTCAAATTTCAAAATGGTTACTCTGCCGAATCACTTTACTGAACACTATAGGTTTGGTAATAGGTAACTAACAATAATTCAAATTCCCAGGTGCATAACACCTACCCCTAATGCGAGAAAAGCGTTGAAAAAGTCGAGAAATGATGGATCATTTTGAAGCAGGATATCCTATGAGATAACAACACAGAGTGCGTGTAATCAATGCGGAATTTTTAGGAAACAAATCCACTGATCGAGAGACTGTTTTAGTGACAAGAGCTTCTACTTACGAGATTAGTTGTGTCAGGGTCGAGATCTAGAGAAGAGAAAGATAACACGAAGAGCAATGATTGGTTAGAAATAAACAAGACATCAAAGAAGATATGAAAGCACTACGAATTCAAATAGTCTAAATTTAAGAATGATTTAAGGCGATTCATACGCTAAAACCCCGACTATGGAGAGCCGGAGTGGAAGCTTTCAACTCCTGAGAGTGAGAAGCATGTTATCAGGATAACCAGGTCGCAGGACAATGTCATCAACTTGCAAAATACCTTCAGCAATAGCTGTATCCTCCATTTAATATTTGGAACACCACTGTGGTTGAGTTGCCTCACGCCCAATAGACATTACGTCTCTACTTCAAATGTCCCTCAACTCAAGCACAGTGGCACACGCACAGAAATCACGCTCCAGGCCGCCATCATGAAGTAAAATGAGCAGTGTTTGTGTTCACTAGGAGCTCATTTACATCTTGTTGCTAAGTACAGCGTTGCTATGCACAAGGGGAGATAATGGCCAATCGCATATGTGCGCTGCAGTATGTGCGAAATCAGCTGATACTCAAATATTTACTTCCCGTAACATGATGCCTATGCTGGGCACTTTGCATTGTACAACTAATTGGGCACTTGATTGTCAAGTTGTAAGTCAGGTAGCAGTCTGCCAGCAGCACATGGGTCCAATAATTTATTGTTTTGATGCAAATAAATGTAATAACATTGACAATGAAGCATGAACAGCATTGAGAGACCAAACAGCCGCAAGCAATCAGACACTTAAAGAACACACGAAAAACATTCCATCCTTAATCCTGTCATGTTATCAAAATAGTTGCAAATACAAATTCAATTCAGATCTAAAAGCCATCCAGGTATGCAACTCGCTGTGGAGGACATCACAGCCATGGAGCGGATGATTCGTTATCAAAATATCCATTCCTAAAATCACAATTATTTTCTTTCTTGGAGTAAGTCATAAAAGATAACGTGCAAATGTCAACATGAAGGCGACAGACACGGCACTCAGTTTGACAGTCACTGTCATCGCTGCCTCGCAACAGACGTCCAAGCAGCAAATGGATATCAACGGGCTTCCATCAAGAACAAGCAGCAACAACGACAATCCCGTGGGTGGTTTTGTGACATTCCATGTCAATCACTAATCTCTGCCAATGGCAATGTATGACGTTCCTTGACAATTCCTGCCCAGGAGCAATAAGCAGCCATCCCCCCGTTCTACCCTCAACAATACTACAACCAACCAACTCATTACATGGGAGGGTCTTTGTAATTGGGTTCAGTCGAGACGAAGTAGTCTTCTAAGGTCGCCTGCAAATAATCAAATGTGGGCCTCTCTTTTGGGTCTTTATGCCAGCAGTGAAGCATAATCTGATAAAGAGGCTGTGGGCAAGCAGTAGGTTTTGGCATTCGGTATCCTCTCTCGACGTTTGCAAGCGTTTCAGCATTCGTCATACCTGGATAAGGTATTCTTCCCTTGGCAACTAGCTCTGTCAGCAGGATGCCAAACGCCCACACGTCCGACTTGATTGTAAAGCGGTTGTAGAGTGCTGCCTCGGGCGATGTCCATTTGATGGGAAAACGCGCCCCTTCGCGGGCGTTGTACTCACTGTCTTCAATGAGTCGTGCAAGACCAAAGTCGGCCACCTTGCACAAATGGTTCTCACCGACCAAGATGTTCCTTGCAGCCAGATCGCGATGGATGTAGCCCTGAGATTCCAGGTATGCCATGCCAAATGCTACTTGTGCTGCCATATCGATGAGGATGGGCAACGTCAGCTGCTGCCCTTCGCCTGACGTCAGGAAGTCAAGCAGACTGCCATTGCACATGAACTCAGTGACAATGTAGATTGGCTCGTGATCTGAGCAGATGGCGTACAACTAAGAAAGGACAGAGAAGACGCATTAGAACTGAGGCGAGATGCAGTGGAGCAGTTTAAAGACAGGAACCAGCAACACAATCTTCAACATAAGAGATCTGGCAGCTATTGATGCCAGCATTACTGTCCAGCAAACAGCAATTGCTAAAACGGAGCACATCAAAATATACACATGCTTTGAGACATTTGTTGCATCGAGCAAACAGAGCAGGGGCCAGTTGGTGAATCTAGTTTAACATAGAAGATGGAAAATAGGCTATTGCTCACAATTTGCTGTCAGTACATTTAAGGAAAAATAAATCTCATATAAAATGACCTGTATTGAAATATTGTGGAAGGACGAAGAGACGAGGATGAAGGCGATCACATTCCACAGGTATATATAATTGGGAGACAAGTTGCTGGTCCCACGACAGGTAGAGATGGCAGAGTTCCAAGGAGTACATATGGTTGTTGGTGCCAGAGCTCTATGTCGTGAGACACCGCGTAGATAAGAGGACAGACAGAGTTGTTAACACGACGAAGTACAGACGGCAAAGAG
>OFHS01000469.1:10875-42323 GCA_900245855.1 Calvadosia cruxmelitensis
AATAAATTAGATATATTTAAAATTAATAAATAAATAAAATGTCCGTGGCCTAAAAAATATATTATAATAATTGATTAAATTCATTATTTTGTGCAATGATGGTAATTGAAAAGTGCCGGATCTCTTATACTCTCCGAGTTGTAAAAGGTGGACATCAAGGCACTGCCGTGTAAAACAGGAATGCCATTTCAGTGACCTTAGCTATCATTGAAATAATTATTTTTGTATGAGTGGAAATTCCTTTTTACAGTGACCTTGTAACGACTTGCCTATTGTACATATGATATTGTAATTTGTCTTCGTGACTTTGTGTTCTTTGAATGCAGCAATAAAGCAACTTTGTTTATTTCGGACAATTCGCTGCTACCTATATGATAATTCGGAAGGGGTGGACGCCGTACATTATGTCGGGGATAAGAGGGCGCTTATGTAGCACGTACGGTATCAGTATACAGGTGCATGAGCCATGTTTTGGCTTAGGGGACCTATTTTCAGTAAAACCATGGTAATTAAAACACTATATTTTGAGGTATTTTTTCAAAGTTTATGTGCTGCATTATTATAAGGAATAAAATTGCACATACTCTCCGTAGATGTTTAATATTTGATCTGCTTGTAACTGAGGCGGAATGCTCGATTTTGAAGCACATATTACGGACATGCCGTGCGGACAGGCAGGCATGCGGGTATACTTTTCATAGCGCTGGACATTTTTGAGTGGAATATTTGGAAGCACCTTTCAACCCGAATATCATGATGATAATACTAGTGATCTAAATAGAGATTAATTTGAGATTCTATTCTATTGATTTAACGCTAATATTATTCGATGCAGCGTAGGAAGCGAAAAATGTGGCACGAAGGGGGTTCCTTTCCTTGAGGCTCTGCAGACATTCCTTTGTCAGCCATGATGGAATTATGTTAATTAGTTTGTAAGGGATTTTCATCACAAACAGCCAAGGCTTTACTTCGAGTCTTTTGCGCTGTGGCTTGGATTGAGGCAACTTTGCCTCTCCTTTTTTTTTCTTTTGGATATTAAAAGCCGGAATCATTTCGGCCAGACCGAGACGCGTTCGGAAGCGGGTGACTGTGTGCATCCTTGTGAGTATTTGTTTTTGTATTTTGACATCTAATTCGTATTTTTTGCAAGTCTGTGGTCTTGCTCTGTTCGACATGTTCTCTCGTGCCTAACACGTGTTCAACTCGGTGAAGTTCCTCGAACAGACTGTTGCTAGATAAGCCTACAATGTCGATGTTTATAAGCAACGTATTCTTTTAAGTAACATTATACAAGAACGACGTTTTATAGTCGTTTCTAGTAGTCATGACAGTCTTGCTTTTTTCTACGCAGAGCACATCAGCGTCGGCGACATCACCGGTGCTTAGCGAAGCGGCTGTTTGGGGGATTGATCGAATTAGCTGACACCCGTTTCCCCTCCTGAAAGATTTAAAGAGCACTTTAAACTGTGGTAATGTTGTATTTTGTGATATTTTGTCTGTTATTTCTGTGAATTTATTGCTTGAGATTGAAAATTCTCCATTCCACCTGCTCCCACGTGGTCGACAGAACGCCAGCCACTATTCGGTCTGACCTGCATGGACTATAAAACGCTGGCCGGAAATAGTGAACTTTCTTTGCGTACAATTTCACATTCACGGCTGCCAATGCAGCAAACTTAAACGTCTCATGTTGTCACTACTGAATGTGGGACAGCTTCTATCAGCTACAATCATGACTTCAAACGTCTGACGATTGCATCATTCAATGTACAATATTTGTAAATGGACTTAAGAGGGACGCTGCTGAATGGCATTCTTGTACCCCTTCTTCAGGGGGCGGGAGCTTGGCGCGCTACAATCACAACACTTCTACCCTGGTTCTAAGTTTTAGGCAGAACAAAGGCCCTGTTTGCATGACCTAGAGATCGCTTTCGGTTTGGTGTTTCCGGTCGTCTGCGTTCTCTTCCTATAGGTCACGATCTTGCAACTGCATTCATAACAGGCTCCCTTACGATAGTTTTCTATAGAAGACCTATTTAATAATTGTATAGGTCTCTATAGAAAATTGCTATGGATATCTATGGGAAAACGAACCATTTCCTTGTAACATTTTTCTATAGACTTCTATTGGTGGCTCTACAGACGTCTATGAAGGGCTCAGGGCCGTTTTAACCTGTAGGCACTCAAAGCACTTGCTTTAGGCCCTTCTTAATGGCACTTCCCAACATTCTAATGTACAGTATGTTGAGATCTAATGTAGTTGGCAGTCAACTGAAGAGTGCTACTGGGTTAATTTTTCCCAATTTGCTGTTTGTGAGCAAAAGCAATATTTATCTTTAATATGCTAAATTTGCCAATGGGTGAACATTTTCACAATAGTAAGTTTTGGGCTATTTAATCGTTAAAAGTAAGGCCCCTTTGGGTGAAGGGCTTGAGGCCCTTTGAGGCTTAAAACCACACTGGAAGGGCTCTATAGCATTCCACAGAGGGCTCTAGAGGCTTTATAAGACGATCTATTGGCTTATATAAGGGGCTTTGTAGGTCTCTAAGGATGATCTATAGGATTCTATAGGGGGCTCTATAGTCTTGTAGAGGGCTTTATAGGTTTCTATAGGATTTCCGTAAAGGTGGTTTCACACGATGCAGTATATTGCATGTAATGTTGGTTTGACATCAGTTAAGATCTGTGCTTTTGCCGTGGATGGTTTCCATTAAGAGTAGGACTAATGAGTAGAGCCAATCAGCTATTTATGGACTACATTATTGCATGCAGCAAATTGCATGGTGTGATTCTGCCTTAACCCGTTGAGCCCCGAATACGGTTTATCCCGTAACCCGTATCACTTAGCCTCGGTCCCGGATACGGTCTATTCCGTTGGCCTACTCCTGTTGACCAATGAAAATGCGTTGATATCTTGTCTCATGCTAGGTTTCTGTTGTTCTAAACAGTTCTCAATTGTATTTTGCCCGTCGAACGGTTTTCACTCAGCTGATCAGGGTGCTTCGATATGGCGGCGTCGAGGGGGAAAATGTTATGTTTACACGCAAGAAACGTCTTCTCTCTCTACTTCGGGTGTTTCTGCATACTCTCAAAGATATAGCATCAACTGTTTGAGTGATTTTGACAATGCATGGAAAGAAGTCTCGGAGATTTGAAATGATTCTGATTCGAAAGAGCCTCCGAAATCCAAAGTGAAAGTACGGATGAGCAGAATGTTGACAATCAAGCGGATTAGTTTGTGGATTCTGTCGTAGATCAAGGGGTTAATTTGCAAAAGGAATTATTTCATTCGCTTGAGCATTCGGCAGTTTAGAGCAGTTTTAGTGAACAAGTCACAAAATGCTTACCGGTAACAAAAGCAAGAAAACAATGTGTGACTCAACGGGCTAAGAGCTAATGTTATCTGCAGTTTGTACTCTCTGTTATATGCAAAACATGCTTAGCCTACATGCGAACAATGCGACTGCTAAGTGTTTGGCAGAAAATTTGTTGCCTGCACTGTGCCTTCATTGAACATCAGCTATTCTATTAATTTGTGTATTTTTCAATGTTAGAACATGAAGTACCAAATGGATAATGGACTGTCTGTAGACATCTTCAAAGGTGAGATGGACATGGCAGAGATCATGACATCAAAAACCAATGCATCAGGTCGAGAGGTAAGTTTCATATTTGAAAGCAAAGCACACACAGTCTAGTCAAACCTGTATCAGCGGCCACCTCTATAAAGCAACCACCTGTGTGTAAAGGCCATTCTTCGTACCCTAAAATAACACTTTCTATAGACATCAACCTTGACAGAACTGCCACCGGTCTATAAAGGTCATTTCCTTCAGGTCCCAAAGGTGACCATTATAGACAGGTTTCACTGTATATGGTATACGTTCTTGAGACAGTCATCAGAACACTCTGAGTGAACACCAAAGTAAGACAACTGACACATCCGTAATCCAGATGACACGCTGCTAAGATATAACAAGCACCTCACTTGGTAAACAGGAACTGTCCTATGACTTGATACAATACTGAAGGTTTTCATTTGTCACTGTGTTGTCCACTCGTCGTATCCTGTCCTTTGTCCGCTGTTCGTCGTGATTGGTCTCTGTGGACTCGTTTACGCGTCGTCTATTGTTCCTGTCGCCTCGTCAAAAGTATAAAGTCACCGCGTGCAAGTCCTTGGTCTTCGATCGTCGTATCCTGTTTATTGTTTTCTATGGACTATTGTTTTGTTGTAATGATTTCCTTCTTCTTGTCAATTTTAAATCCATTTCATGTTAACATGCTTATACAGCATGTAACTTTCCCCTGTTTATTATGTCTGTGCCCCATGAAAAAAGCCAATAGCTTATTGGGTATCACAAATTCACAATAAATGATGATGATGATGATGATGATGAAGCGAGATTACGATGTTCACAGTAACGAGGCACGTTGAATACACAACAATGCGATGATCTCTAATCTGACATCATAACAATGCAACGGAGGCTTTTATTGTAGATATACATTAGCGGTTGTCTATTGCAACGATGCAATTGCCTAGGTAACTATCTAAGATAGAACAATAATGCTGGCAGAAGATGTGACGCCGCCATTACATGTAACACTACTAACGGTGTATACGGCTCACTTGCTATGGATATTTATACTGTTTCTAACCGGAACAATGCAAATAATTGTCAAACAATAACAGCAACTTTCCTAATACAAAGAACTTGTGAGCTGGCACTTCCGGCTTGTATCCTTGTAACTATCTCTGTCGGCTTTACAATGAACATGTTGCTATGTTTGAGATAGTCATAGTTTTGTTCACAATTTAATGTAAACCTGAAATTTGTTTTCTTGAATTTGGTCCTGGAGATACTCCGATCAACAGAAGCCATAATTACACTCACATAGACTTAAAGAGCTCCATGAAAGAGTGCCACGTAATCTGTTTTGCTGTGTTTCATTGTTTCTAGGACAAGGATGATGCCTTTTTCATCGGTGATCTTGGATGCGTCATGAAGCAATTCCAGAAATGGCATCATGAGTTACCGAACGTCGATCCATTCTATGGTAAAATGTTAATAATAATAATATAAACGGTCCTCTACATGCATGAAGAGGCCGTCCCTCTTCCTCTTAATGCACTTATTATATAACAAAGACAAATCAACATTCAATTCATCACGGTACAATACCACTCTGCTGTGTCCTTGGCAGCGCATCTTGGTCAGCTTCCAGGTGATGATGTCTTGGAGTGGCTGGCGAGCGTAGGGCTGAGATCTCACGAAATTGCGTACAAACCCGAGTCTCTTTGATCGGGCAACAGCAGACCCTGACGGTGTCATAATATTCAGTTTTGAAATCGTAATTTGTAAAATGCTAGGCTACACATGCTTCTGTCTTGCAATTTGTAAACTGTCTTGTAGACTTAAGATTGTGATGTTTCCAGAGTTGATTGGGCTATTGATAAGATGAATTGTGCAATTTGTTTTATCCGTGACCGTGGTTAGCTCGGTCGATAGAGCGTAATCCATCAAATTTGTTGTTCTTCTCAGTAGAGTGCCAGTTTTATAAAGAGAATTTGTTGTTATAGCACATTTTCCTATTCTTTGCAACATCTTGTTATTTCCTCTCCCGACTTAACATTGGAATGATTGCAGCTGTGAAGTGCAACATGGACCCTGGAGTCCTGAGTCTCCTTGTCAAACTTGGCACTGGCTTTGACTGTGCTAGCAAAGCAGAGATTCAAACCATGCTGAACCTTGGCGTTCCACCAGAGAAGATCATCTTTGCCAACCCTTGCAAGCAGGCGTCACATGTCAGGTAAACTGACTATCCAGAAATGACCAACTTTGATCCGACGCTATTGACCCTTGTTGATCTCTGTGTCCTTTCGAATGCTTTGTTGTTGTTGATAACTTAAACCACAAGGAGTTTCTCATAGACAATTTCAAAACTGAATATTATGTCTCGACTACAATTTCAAAACTGAATATTATGTCTCGACTAGGCCTATATTCATACATGCTTGATATTTAGTGAATCGCAATTATCGGACGACTTGATCGAATGTTGTTTTTATGACTATTGGAATTACAAGTACCCAGATATTTGTAATTGACATCGGAATTACAAGTACCGAGGCCTTGACATAAATGACACAAGATACTTGTGTCCTCCGATGTTACTTTATTATCTAAAGACCAATAGGGCCGATTGCAAGTGTTATGCGGCAAAGGCATTCAGATCGCTGCTGCTGCTGCATCATGATTTGACGAGCAGTTTCCAAGAAAGGATCAAGAAGATGTTTGAAGCGCACGTCACCCTTAAAATATTTTGAGTACACATTTCAAGCTACTGTTGTACAGGAGAAACAATAGATTCGATAGTCTTGAGCATTCCATCGACGACCATGCCGTTTCGCTACCTTCCCCAAGCTAGTTGGTGCCCCTTTTGATGCACCACGAGAAATTTTTAGTATATAATTCATCGCACCATGATTATGTACTTATGTAACAATCAAGTTATTGTGCTGTATGAGGGAGATATTTCTACTGTAAATCATTGATAGCTGCATGTAACATAAATGTGTCATTTACTCTACCCTGAATTTCAATTGAACGAATTTCAAGGTTTGGAAAAGCTATCACATTTATGTAAGGGGATTCGGCCCTCTAGCTGCTGGGGCTTGCAGTGTCCCTTTATCGACTTTGCTTGATCTGCTTGCAAAATATAATGCGTTATTTTGTGCCAGCACACTTTCGAACACTTGCTTTAAGATCTGTGCGTCGCATTTCAAATAACGAGTTTATAACGAGTTCGGTTATGTCTATTGTCAAAGCTTTCGAATATAACAAGCTTTTAAAGAGTTCCAAGAAGTATTTTGCCGAGTTGAAAAGTAAAACAAGTTTTTAACGACAAAGCAAATTATAACGAGTTTAAAACGAGGATATAAAGTGAAGATAACGAGTTTTGCGTCTCACAGTGTTGAGGCTCTGTTTATTGCTACAACTCCCTCTGCGTGATATCACCCACAGTTTTGTACAATAGATTCCTATTTCCTTATTGTCATTGGTATTGTTAGGTTTGCAGCTGCTCATGGCGTTGCTATGATGACATTTGATAACGAGGCTGAGCTCCACAAAATCAGAGACATCTTCCCAGATGCCAAGTTAGTCATTCGCATCCGCGTCGACGATTCAAAGTCATTATGCCAGGTTTGTAGGATGACGTAGTCATTGTTTGATACGATATCGAACTTTTATTGCCTTGCTGTTTGATATTCCACATGTCATTAATCATTTTGTATCTTCTTTGAGAGAAAAGGTTGTTTTGTGTTTAATATTTAACATTTTTTCTCGTAGTTCGGAATGAAGTTCGGGGTTGATGTTGATAAGTCATTGTATCTCCTGCGACGTGCAAAAGACCTCGGTCTCAACATCATCGGTGCCAGGTGAGATTAATTGAAAATGTATCGATTCATTCATGGGTTGCGGTTAGTTGAAATGTAAATCCACTCTATACGACCATCTTGTTGATCTTTTGGCGAGGAAAGATGCCCTATTTGATGCTTCAATGTAGTGAAACCTGTACATAACGGTCACCTCTGGGACCTGAGAATAATACCCTTTATAGACAGGTGGCCTTTCTGTCCTGGTTGATTTCTACAGAAAGGGTCACTTTGTGGTTTTGAAGAGTAGTCTTTATGCACGGGTGGCTGCTTTATAGAGGTGGCCGCTAATACAGGTTTGACTGTATAAGAATGCTAGAATGATTGGCATCCCAAAAGTAATGCTGATTGTATCAATCAATTTAGAGGGTTCCCCTGCAACCATCTGTCCCTCAAAAGCAACAAGACATTTTCTTCTATATGAACCATTTCAACCGTAGCTGCTTCATGTGTAGATATGAATGTTTGACATCCTTCCTCGGCCAAGAGTCACTTATGTTTGTTGTTTCTCACTTCGATCGTTGATTTTCTCTGATGTACCGTTTTACAACTTTATTGCAGTTTCCATGTTGGCAGCGGCTGTTGTGATGCTGACCTCTACTACGATTCACTGCGCCTGGCACGTGTTGTCTTTGATCAAGCGGTTAGTTCAGCGCATGCTTTCAACATACAGCTTCTGGTTTGAACGATGTTAATATGGACCAGTCCTAATTTGTTATGTATGTTAAATTTTGTTTTCAGCGAGATGTTGGCTATCATTTCACCATGCTTGACATTGGAGGTGGTTTCCCTGGAGATAACGAGGCTGAAATTTCTTTTGAAGAGGTTTGGGATTATTCAATGTCAGTACACGCTGCATTTGTTTGCAATATTTTGTAGCATTTCAGTTCAGTAGTATACTGTATTTGTACGCCGAAAACAATGGAAACCGTTTATTATAACCATCGATAATAAGCCCAACCAATTTAGAGACCCAAATCTTTGTTTCTTAGATTTCTCCTGCATGCTTTTTCTCAACTAGTAAAACGTCATTTGCTATTACTAGCTGATTAATAAATTGAAAATAGAGAAATTGCGAGATAGATTTATCAAGCAGAGCAGACTGTATATGGAAAATCTACATAACTGTAATTAGTTTTCTTGCGAAAGTCCTTTACATGTAAGTGGCTTTTGTTATAGCTCACAAGAGACCATGTCATATAGTGTATGAGGCATTGCGTCGTGCTTCTATTGCTAAATTTTCTTTGTTCTTTCGACAGGCCGCTGATGTCCTCAAGAAAGGATTCAAGAACTTCTTTCCTCGCAGCTATTGTCCAAACCTGCGCATTATTGCTGAACCTGGACGCTTCTTCGTTGCTGCTGCTTTTACATCTGTCTGCAACGTTGTGTCGAAGCGTGTCGTCACAGCATCCGGTCCAGAATCAATTAAAAAACAACCTGTAGAGGTATTGCTTTATAGACATAGTTTGTTATTGTTATTGATGTTTATATTATGATTGGTATATCATCCTGTCGTTAGTTGGATATTAACAATGTTAAGAAGAAGTCCTAATTGTCAACGTGTTTGTCAAGGGGTAGCAGAGTTATGCCGATTAGTAGTCCATTTACAATGCATGTGAAGACTTCCATCTTTTGCAGACTAATGTTTTTCTATCCCATTTCCAATTCTTCACCATGCAGTACTATAGCCTAGAAGTATGAACAAAACGAGGATAACCCTGGTTGCAGTCTAACCGATGGGTACTCGTTAAGATGCACATGTCTAATATCAAAATTGCCACTTTGATGTTAGATTTGAAAATACTCATTCCGCTTTCTGTTTGTTATTTACTTTGCCAAATGTGATTTATAGTTGAACGCAATAACTAACAAGGCAGTAATAGATCTCATGTTTATATTTATTGCTTGACGGGTTGAAAAGTGGCTCGTTTGACTATTCTTGGTGCGGGATGGAATTGTATATTATTTTCAGTTGGTTAATTGGATTAGGTAACTTGAAACCATCTGTGATCTACACTCTGTCTACCTATGAAGTGCCAATGTGTACCTTGCCACATGTAAAATACCAATATGTCCAACTGTACTTTGATAGGTTATTGTTAAATTATTTGTATAAATAGAGTTAGCTGGATTAAAGGAAATAGATTCGTTTAGGCATTGATAAGTGTCTGATGATTGAGTCTACTTATTCATTTGTGAGATACGGCGATAAACTGACATGTTATCACACCTTGCACCCATCCATTTGTGAAGAGTTTGAGCAACGTTTCGTTCAACTCAATATGACTTTGTCAATCTTCATTCATCATTGGTGTTAGAGATTTTGGCATTGTAGGTTTGACATTTCTCAACAGGGTTTCATGTATTACTTGAACGATGGTGTCTACGGATCCTTCAACTGTGTCCTATATGATCACCATGTTCCAAAAGCTAAAGCTCTAAGTGTGAGTCACCTTATTCTAATTTGTAGATGTAGCATGTTGGATAGAATAGATCATAGGTTTGTTGTTCAGCATATAACGCTCATATACATTCAAACCTGTATTAGCGGCCACCTCTATAGAGCAGCCACCTGTGTATAAAAGCCACTCTTCATAGCTCCAAAATGACATTTTCTATAGCATCAACCTGGATAGAAAAGCCACCTGTCTATATAGGTCATTTTCCCCAGTTCCCAGAGGTGACCATTATAGGCAGGTTTCACTGTATTTTGTAAAGAACCTTAGCAATCGAAGAAGGGTAGCCTAATGTATGTCGCTTTGGCCTTTACATGAAGAAATATTGGAGCAAACAGAATTCACTTTTGGAGAGCAGTTAGAGTGCTTGTACATGTGTATTACAATTTAATACATTTGAGACGAAGTACATTTGCATTCTATGACGACTTTGGGAAGAGTATTATTCTAGGTCCTTATTGCATGCCTTTTTGAGAAGAAAATTTTCTCATATAAGATATTGGCTGTAGACTGAGTGTAGACATTTGAGTCTCTATTTTGTTACACCGTTTATGAAATGAGAGTTAATGTTATGACTTTGTATGACTTGTATGTTTGCATGGTCTCAACTCTGCAGTTGATTCCAGAAATTATTGGTCATACGTTATTTACAGTGAGGCGATAGTTACCAAAGTGACCATTGGATTTTTACTACTGTATGACTTATTGACTTTCATTTCACTTGTCGTAGCTCCCGGAGGGAAGTAGCAAGCTTTACAAGTGCAGCGTCTGGGGACCGACTTGCGACGGTCTCGATTGCGTCAACAAACAAGTGATGCTACCCAAGGTATGTGGTAATTGTAAAAGTTAGCAATCGAATCTATTGTTTCTCCTGCACAACAGTAGCTTGAACTGTGTACAGTCAAACCTGTATTATCGGCCACCTCTACAGAGCAGCCACCTGTGTATAAAGGCCACTCTTCATTACTCCAAAATAACACTTTCTATAGAAATCAACCAGGACAGAAAGGTCACCTTTCTATAGAGGTCATGTTCCGTGGGTCCCCAAGGTGAACATTATAGACAGGTTTCACCGTAACTAGTTGCAGATTACTTTATTTCGAAAATGAAATGTTTCTCTCTTCAAAGATACTATTCTCTAAAATAGCTTTCAAAATTTGCTAGTTACCTGTCAGAAAAAGTTACTAGTTGCAGTTACTTTCAAAGCTACTGTCATCGATGGGTAGCGTAAGAAAAGAAGGTATAATTTACAGGTCTATTTTAAAGAATTTAGATTTTAAAGAATTGCAATTTACCGTCTGCTATGGATTTTTACATGCAAACATGAATGGCTGGAAGCTTATTCTATCAGGTATCCAAGATCAACTATAGTTTAGAAGTAAAAAGTAACTAATTGTAAACAAAAGTAGCTTTACAAAGTTACTAGTTACTTTGAAAACTAGTATCTAGTTACAGTTAAAAATTAATTTTAGTGAAAAGTGATTCTAAAGCTACACAAGAAGTAACTTTTCAAATAAAGTAACTAGTTACTTTACAGCCCTGATTGCATGACATGTTGATCCGACATAGAAACCGGTAGGACATTATTTTGTCTAACAGTCATGTTTGTTTGTTTTTACTGCAGAAACTGACAACCCGCTCATGTGCTCTACATTTGAAATATTTACTAATTTAATTGTATGAAAAGTTGAAGAAGTTGTTCTTAAATTTATAAAATTTTCAGGGTATATGCTTCTGGTTATTAGTTGAAACCCTAAACCCAATCATCGCAGTTTTTATAAAAATGACTTTGTTACATGACGAGCAGCAGTTTGTTAACTATCCGACATTGCGGAACAATATCCGTTTCATATTTGAAAATGGTTTGTCTCTTGTAACCTTGGCAGTTAGCATGTATATTTATTTGTTCAACATAATGATAAGAATGTCAAATAGAATTTAAATAATTTCCCCAGAATTGAGAACTACGTAAAATAAATGTATACATATTTACAATAATCCACATCTAATTCAGTTAACATGCAATTTACCTAGTACTGATTACAATTAAAATAGCCTAACTATGATGCGATTCCTTTCAGCTTGAAATTGGCCATTGGATCTATTTCGACAACATGGGGGCTTACACCATGAGCGCTGGCTCGACTTTCAACGGATTCCCACGTCCTCCCGTCCACTATGTCATCTCTGACGTGCATGCCAAATGCGTGGTTGAAAATCTCACCGAGTCGGCCAATTTGCCCACGAGATTGATCCAACACTGTCACGTGACAGATGAAAAGAGCCAGCTGCGTCTCAACAGCGCAGGCGCAACCAATGCGTTCTACGCTTGATGAGATCTTCATTTGTTTGATGGGGCATCGCGACCAATTGGAATCATTATGAAGTTGTGACTGATGTTGTTGATTCTCATTGTATAGCCTGATGGATGTGTCGAGGCATATCTCCTAGGCAACTGGTCGGCAATGTATGTGCCCAAACCACACTGCTACTTGTATCGCTAAGAAAACTTGATTGTGTCGAAGTTCTGACTCTTCAATGTCTTTCTAGAGTTCATTGAAATGTAGGTCCAGATATAGCGTCTGAGGGAGGCAACTAGGTAGGAGAATTGATATTGATATATCGTTGATTATTTGTGAATATCATTATCATCATCATCATTAAAGTTGACATTAAAGTTCCAAGTGAGTTGAAGCTGCATCCATTGCCGACACGAAGTCACGGATTGCGGTTCGACATTGACACAGCCAAGCTGAACTCATGCCACCATTTTTTCTACAATTGTGTAATCAGGGTATGGAACTCTTTGCCAGAAGAAGTGGTCTATTCCAAATCTTTATCTGCATATCTAGACTCGCAACACACACGGGTATCGCCCGTTGATTTTGATTTTTACATTTGTAATTGTATTTAAACAACCGTTTAGTGTTAGCGTACTTGTTACCTTCTATACGTGTATTCTTATGAATTTTCTTTTTGAAATTCTTCAAATAAAGACAGATCCATCATCATCTGTCTTTACTGGTAGATATCAAGAAGCGAGAGTCTTGGAGAGTCCACAATGTCAGCCGGTAGAGAGTTCCACACACGAATCACTCTATCAAAGTAGGAAAAATGCCTGGTGTCACTTTTGGCGGTAGTTACCTGCAGTTAGAGCCTGTGACCTCTTGTGATTTTGCTGGTTGAGGTCGCCACATCTGTAGGAAAACGTAACGACATTTTACCGAGAAGACACTTTTTACAGGAAACAGATCAAGCAACACTCTGCGTGATTCAAGAGATTTTATATTTAATTTCTCCAATCGTTCGAAATATGCCAAAACCACTGTGAACGGATAGCACCTTGAGCATACTCGACGTATGTATGTGTCTTTAATTGAAATTCATCAAGCAAAGAATTCACATGTAAAAATAGCACTTACGTTTCATGGGCAAACAGGGTAATATATAACATGATTCAATGAAAGGTATAGCTAATAGTTCTGATATTGGCTCAAGTCAGTGTCACTCAGGGGCAGGGCTGTCCTAAATGCACAAATGTTTTGAGAGTCAATCACTTCCTGCGGCAAATAATTCCACACTCTGGTTACACGGCGGTAAAAGAAATCATTTTGGCGACGAACGTCTGTTCGGGGAATACCAAAACTGAATTTCATCGAATTTCAATCAGTTGAGTTCCTAGCAGATTGGGCTATATTAGGAGGCAGCTGCACGTGTGCATAGTAGCGTTTCACACCCTCCATCGTAGCGATATCCTTCTTGAGGTGGGGTGAGTACACTTGTGTAGCATACTCCAAGATGGGTCTCTCGTAAATCGTGAAGGCTTGCATGAGGTGTGTGACATCATTCCATTGAAGCGAACGCAGGAGGTAATTCTTCAAATTCTTTAGTGGATACAATGGTACAATGTGAAGATTTCAAATCGGATGAGATAAAAAATACCGAGGTCACGAATGTAATCCTGAACAGTAGGTATAGGCGGCTGTCATTTAGGAAATAGGGCACACGGGGATTTCGATGGCCCGGCTATATAAAGGGAAGAGCATTTCTCTCCTGCGACCTTCAGCTGCCAGGTGTTGGCCCATTTGAGAAAAGTATCATCATCATCATGTCTCTGTTTATTTGAAACATAATAGTTCAAGCAGAATACACGTATAGAAGGCAAACAATTGCACTTAAACTACACGGTGAATTTAACATCAGGTAATATCAGGTAATGTATGAAGCAATGCGTTTCTTGAACGAATAAAATGATTTTAAATTAACTATATCTTCAGGGAGTGCGTTCCAGTGGGGTACGACCCGATTGAAAAAATAGAAATGTCTTGAATTACTTTTAGCGGTGTCAACATGGAAACGCATGCAGTGTCCACGTGTTCGTAGATTATTAAGACGGACATCATCATCATCATAATCATCTCTAGAAAATCTAAACTTACTCTTTAACCATGATTGTATGAAACTCTATAATTATCTCGGAATTTATCTAAAGAAATCGTTTGGTTTACGAAATAAGCAAGACTAACCTTTTTCAGAAATATATGCTCTTATGATCTTGTAATATTATTACTTTATTAGTACATTTTGTAAATATTGTTCTATATGGTCTTGAGACTTTGAATTGACTTGTAACAACATCTTGTAGTAGTATGTACTTACCACACACCTGTATTAAGGTATATTGGTAATAAAAGAAAACAAACAAACAAACAAACAAACATCACCATCATCATCATCATCATCGTCATCCAAATCATTTACTCTCAAACCAGTAAGCTACAATAGCTTTTATCATGGCGGAGATGCAAGTAATATGTCTATATTCATTGCATAGGGTGCATATAAAAAGGTTTCTATGTACAGTTTTTTTTTTTCAATTTGTAAAAGTTAATGTTACTGCAGATACTTTTTTATACTTCTTATCGACACCTTGCAACACTAATGATATGTGTATTTGAGAAATTTCAAGCAATACAAATATAGAAGATATATATTCTTATACATTATATACATTCCACTAATACTACAGCATACGGATAATTCAAACTATTTACGGCTATTTAAAAACGGACCTTCTTTATCCTTAAACTCTGGAAGAGACTTCGAGCAAAACAAGTTCTTCTGATAATGAGTTCCAGTGACGGATAACACGATTGTAAAAGTAATGATGTCTTGCATTGTGCTTTGCCGTATCAACGTGACATCTTAGTCGGTGGCTACGACTACGAGTACTTATTAATTGGCATAAGTGATACAGATTTAGTCTATTTCATATCTATTTGATTATTTTAGCTATAATCTCATAAAACAAACAATGGTTGTTGTTGTTGTAGCCTTCAGGTTTTGGGTTGCCCAAACCTTCGGGAGGGTGCAGGAGCTTGAAAAGCGCAGTCACTCCTCCAGCTCCATGGTACCGTTTTCGCGAGGACCCAATTGCCCGAAATCCATTTCGCCATAACCCTGTAAAACAGGGCTCCGACCGCCCCAGTTCCACGACGAGGACGCGGTACCTCCCGAGACACAAGCAATGGTGAAGATGGAGTCCGTCGACTTTGCAATGATTAAAGTAACTCTAGAACCAGAACAGTACGACAGCATTGATCTCAACTGACATCACATTGTCAATTGCTACCTGCAAATTATCCATCTTTGCCGTTCAATTTTGATTTTTCGCTTAATGTTCTTGTGGTCTTGAAAGTTTTTTCCACTAGAAAATGACCCTGCCCACGTGGCTACAGGCTTACAACAACGTATTCGAAACATGCGTGGGCAACCGCGACGGATTAGCCGATAAACTGTTATCTGTGGTCAACTCACACGTCACTAGCACTCCAGGCATGACATCACGAACGACCACAGAACAGACGAATGACATTTATAACATGTCTGCGGTAACCTTTTATAGGTTATGCAGAGTAGACTAGGGACTAGTGTCCAGGCTACATCTCACTACAAGGGGCTAGGCTTCCCCGCTTGGGGGCTATCCAAACAGAGTAAATTTTTATAAAATTCGTAAACATTGAAATCAGCAGAAAATCCGCCTTTCTGAGCCTCATGATATGTCGCAATTAGCACGTCATCTGTATTTATCCAGCACGATGGCTGGTTTAACCGGGATTGTGGAAGAGATTGCCACCACTACAAGCATATCCCCCGACAGAGCACGCCGCAGATTCCCCGATGGGGGCTAGGTTTCCCCAACGGGGGAGGGGGCTAATCACTCTGTACTTCTCTTTGGACTCGGAAGCACTGAAAAAGGGATCTTAAAATCGATCGGGGCTTCCTTGTCCTTCGCCCCATGCAGTCCTTTAATTATAGCGTGTGTACACTCTTGAACTTTTTCTATGGACTTTGGACGTTTTTTAAGAAGGATCGGGATCCTAGTCCAGCCTTACCCGTCAGATTTCGGTCTGATTATTTCACTTATTTTCGATACTTCTCTGGTTGAATCGCATTATGCATTTACAAAGTTGGACGTCAAATCATCATCACCATCATCATCATCATTTATTCAGAGCCTGATTAGCCATAGGCTATTTTACACAGGGCTGATACATGAATAATACAACTAATATTTATAAGCTCAAAGAAGCTAGCATACACAGTTAACAGTAAATGAGTATAGAAGGCAAAATATATATTTAAGTAAGCATTGAAAAAAAAACTATTTCTTGAGGTACTTCTTGCAAAAAAAGAAAGTTGCTTAGTTAATGCTTACAGTAAATGTGATGTAGAAAATCAATTTAAAAACGAAAAACAAGCCTCTCAAAGCAACCACCCTTCACGCCAGCCTGCTCCATTAGTCCATGATGTGTTGACGACGGGGCGTATACAAAATTAATTTGATGCTGTCGCGATGAGGTCGTCTGTTTACAAAGCTGAGTAAACCATTCAACATTTACTTCCAGCTGATTCAGCAGTGTTCGATAAAGAAACATCAACGTTTACCTAACTATTAAAAGCCTCACTTAGGGACCACTCATTACTTTTGCCCATGGTTGGTACTGAAGAGAAGCAAAATGTTTCAAGTTATTTTGTGTTACTCAAGCTTCAGGTGGCCAAGAAAAAATTACCCAACCTCTGAAAGTTACATCACATTCTATTAAACAACTGTGGACAGGGACTAGTATATTGTGGCTGCCAGTCAAACGTACCGGGTTCGCAATCGATCAATCAGCAAAGGAAAAAATATCAGTTGAATTTGGCTTCCAAAGACAAATTACAAAACCTTCGATCACTAGGGGTGGCGCCAGGGGATGGACTGGGAGGGACGCGTCCCCTCAAGTTGAAGTTTAGGTCGAGGTTTCAATGCCTGAAATCCGTCAAGAAACTCGCCATAGGGGAGGGGGATTTTTGAGCCGTCGTATTTACACCCAACAAGCTATTGGTTACCATATTGAAAGAGACGTGAGAGAAGCAATAATGTTTGAAAATGTCATCCAGATGAAAGCAATTTGCCAAATTGTGCGGGCTATTGTCAAAAATTTCGGCAAAACTTGGTTTTGTCCCCTCCACACATTTTTGACTGGCGCCGCCACTGCCTTCGATGTTGCCAAAATTTGAATTACCCACCCGGCTTTTCTTCGGTACCAACACGGTGCATAAATAATGAGCGGTCAATAAAAGGCATTCGAATCTTTACCCAACAATTAAAAATCCTGCAGCTTTTGTGTTTATGTCTCGATAAAAAAACGTGTTTGTTCAGTAGATCACGGAGCAAGCGCGATGCCACAAAGTCGTCAATCAACATTTAGAGCGATTTGGACCACCCTTCAAACAGAATTAATCGACACAATTTCCTGAAAAACAACTAAATGGGGTATTAGCGTGCACTATTAATAGTCGTTAGGAAGTAATAACGGAGCAAGCGGTGTTTGTTTAATAGTAATTATCTGTCATTCATCACATCCGGTAACTAAGATTGAGAATGAGAGGCTGTGATAGAGAGGCTATTCCAATATGTACATAATCGTGAATCACCTGAGACTGAGGATTGTTTGAATGTTTGTTTCTTTTTTGACCTGATCGTTTCAACGAGCAGTGGCAGTTGACACGGAGCACGTTATTTGTGGCTGAACCTCAAGGCGAAGCGAAACGGTGAGTTTAACAATATAATACTACGGCACGATGCCTAAATGGAAGGCAACTAGACTTGTATTATAATCGAGGATTGACTAGCCTAAGCGGTTTGCTAAACTTTGCTTGTTTTTAATCACGTCATTTGCGTCCGTCCGCCGTGTTAGGGGTGCAAAATAATATCCTTGGTTTTGACAAATTTCACTCAAGAAAGAACTTCTCTCTGATATCATTTTGCTCATCGATATCTTCTTTTGAACACTATTGATCTGCTGATATATTTCGGTAAAAGTCTTTCGCTGCCGGTTGACATCAGAGACGACAAAATATTTACTGAATCTGCTGGCAGATGTTTTAAATGGCGTAATTGTCTGTTGTCAGCAACAGGATCTCAGTTACAGATCTTCGTTTCAGCATCGTTGCTCAATTCGTATGTCTCCCATGTCTGTGGTTCACGCGGCCATGACGCAGTGCGTAGCATGTATCTTGACTTTGTTATTGTAGCCACAGTTCATTGCGAAACTCCCTCCGCCCACCACACTGCATCCTCTGATCTTGCCGACTTGATTATTGTACAGTTGTCTTTGTGACTGAATCACTCGTTGTGTTAGTTAACGAATGGGCTTCTTTTCTGAGCAGACGAGCCATAATCCCGCAGCGTGGGAGGTTTAGCCAATACAGCGTCGATAACACTCGACTTCTCGTGTTACTGCCCACAGAGATAAAAAACACATACCTTGCAGACCATGGTGGCAGATGGTTTTAATGTTGAAATGATCTGGCATTTTGCCAACTGAAAGTATTTAGGAGTAGTTGAGCCCGGATACATAAATGTTGGATGCAGTGAAACCTTGTTAATTATAAATGTAAATTGTAAATGTCACTTTATTTAACGAGGGTAGCCCAATGAGCCAATGGCTTGTCTCCCTTGGGGCCCTCAACAATTAAAACCACAGAAGACAACTAAATGTATATATGTGTCGGATGAACCGGGAGTCGAACCCTGTACTCCTGACTGGCAGCTACACATACTAGCCTCGAGACCACATTGACATAATATCACTATGATGTTCCAGTCAAAATCTTGATAATAAGTGCTTTATCTATTGCTGATTGGTTGATCGCTAGGGACGAACTATGTGATTGGTTATAAGCTGCTAGTTTTGAATTATTTCGAAAACGTGTATAGCCTACACGTCAATAGCAGGACAAGGGTTAAGTGGGTTAAAATAGTTAACTTTTCTTTTCTGGGGACTGACATGTCGCCGGTTTCATTGTATAGCCGTCCTTTGTATTATTGTTTGTGTCCGTAATTAGGAATTTATTGTCACATTGTTAAACCGTAACTATAAATATGTATCTGTAAACCGTTCTCCTTCTCTTGCCTGAAGATGACATGTTGAAAATATTTCGAAACGTTGCAACACACTGTGTTTTTTATCGCATATTTTTATTGTGAATATAACAAGCAAAAAGCTACTTATCAGATTTTGACAGAGCTTGATTGAGTGATGTTATCTAAGGCGGCTTGTGATATTAACCGAGATGATATTAACAGGGTTACACTATACAGTATCATTTTTAATGCAGGATAGAGATCCCTACTATCCATCTTGGCATCTTCCATTCATATATAGGCCTACAGTATAACCCGTTCAAGCGCAAATCGGATAAGCGAAAAACGCGTTTATCTGCAAACAATTTGCTTTGTACCGAATTAATGCGTACAGTACAAACTCTCTTAACCAATTCCTGATAAGCACAGTTCCTAATAAGAGCAAAGGATATTGTTGGCAAATTACTATTGCGCTTCAGCGGGTTACACTGTAGCTCATCAGCACTGAAAGCGGGATCTTAAAATCGATCAGGGCTTCCTTGTCTCTCGCCCTATGCAGTCCTTTAATTGTAGCGTGTGTGTACTCTCAAAATCTTCCTACGGACTTGGGACGTTTTCTAACAAGAATTTTCTAAAATGAATCATCATCAAGCTTCTGGTCTCCCACATAAACAAGCTTCTAGCTTACGGGATGACCATGATCACATATTTCTAATCTTGTAATTTTAATAGCAAAATTATATTAACTTTTATCTTTCTTTGTTTATTTGTTGACTTATTGTGATCAAGATAAAATATCTATCTATCTATCTACATTGATTGCTAGAAAATCACAGCTTAAAATGTTTAACAATTTAAACACAATGACATGATGAAGACACAAATAGCTGACAGCCTTACACATTTCATGCCAGAGAGGCAACAGAAACATGCAACCTAATTTAGGTGCTTAAGGCAAATTCAGCTTTGCAAAAATTCAAACCTCATCTTTCACCAATACTACTACTACTACTTGCTGTCCGTCGTGTGTCCGACTATGACTTTTGGTGTATCATTTGTCTCCATCTGTGTCTGTCTAGAGAGAGCTTTTGCCATCTACCAAGAGATATCTCCTTGTCTTTGAGGTTGCGTTTGATGGTATCTTTGAATCGTAGTTTGGGTCTGCCAATGCCGCAGGAACCTTCTGCTAATTGAGAGTATAGGACCTGCTTCAGGATCCTTGTGTTGTCTTTCACCAATAAGGTAGCCGTAATAACTATTGTGAGGATACTGAGTCGTATGTGAAGATAATTTAATATGAATATCAACCACCACATGCTAGTGCATGCAGGTTTCGAATGGTAGGTTGCCTTTTCTCCGTTAAGTTGAAGGTCTCTGCAGCCACACTGTTTTCTACTTCACCAACTCTGTTCTTGGGCCATATGTAAGTAATCCTGCTAGGGAAACACTGATGTCCAAGAATATATAAAAGTTATTTTGCAACGAGCTACAGATAACAACTGACTCAATTGTTTTTTATGTAATTCGGAAAGTAATCCTGCTAGGGAAACAATCCAAGAATATATAAAAGTTATTTTGCAACGAGCTACAGATAACAACTGACTCAATTGTTCTTTATGTAATTCGGAAAGTAATTTAAATTTATTGTTTCTTTACTAATCCATTTCTCCAATGAAGGAGCTGTAGTCTGAATACATTTTGTTGAGCTATATTTTGTACATGTACAAGAACAGCATGACTTGTTGTAGAATCTACTGGTTCACTATTTGACGAAGCGCAGATCTAATATGTGTTGTGATACCATCATCATCATCATCATCATGATCATGATCATCATCATTTATTCAGTTATACAATCAGATACAAGTTCTGTTTTTTCGTGGAGCTGGGTTCACAAACTAATACATCATACTAAAATATTATTCTTATTATTTTTTTACCTAAAATGTTCTTTGATNGCAACGAGCTACAGATAGCAACTGACTCAATTGTTCTTTATGTAGTTCGGAAAGTAATCCTGCTAGGGAAACACTGATGTCCAAGAATATATAAAAGTTATTTTGCAACGAGCTACAGATAACAACTGACTCAATTGTTTTTTATGTAATTCGGAAAATAATCCTGCTAGGGAAACAATCCAAGAATATATAAAAGTTATTTTGAAACGAGCTACAGATAACAACTGACTCAATTGTTCTTTATGTAATTCGAAAAGTACTTTGAAATTACTGTTTCTTTACTTATCCATTTCTCCAATGAAGGAGCTGTAGTCTGAATACATTTCGTTAAGCTATATATTGTACATGCACAAGAACAGCATGACTTGTTGGAGAATCTACTGGTTCACTATTTGACGAAGCGCAGATCTAATATGTGTTGTGATACCATCATCATCATCATCATGATCATCATCATCATCATTTATTCAGTTATACAATCAGATACAAGTTCTGTTTTTTCGTGGAGCTGGGTTCACAAACTAATACATCATACTAAAATATTATTCTTTGCTTTTTTATCTAAAATGTTCTTTGATAATTGAGTTGAATCTGGCCCCACTAGCAATCGACTAGCAATCAACCAATGTTTGCATTTGCGTCATTTCGAACTGAACTCAACAATTTCGACAGTTTTCTTTGGAATTCACCATCATAGATGATAGTACGGCGAATGAGCTGGAAAGAAAACAAATTTGTGGTATCTTGACCTGTTACAGGGGATAACTCACTTATATCTAAGATGTTGTGGAAGACGAAAGACAAAGATGAAAGCTTTCGCATTCCACAATATATATATATATATTTGATAGAGAGGTTGCTGGTCCCACAACAGGGAGAGATGGCAGAGTTCCAAGGAGTACATATGGTGATTTGTGCCAGAGCTCTATGTTGTGAGACACAGATAAGAGGACAGACAGAGCGGTTGACACGACGAAGTAAACACTGCAAAGAGGATGATTACAGGATGACACAGCTATATATTCTTACAATCACATGACTACACAATGGCGACATCGAGGTCACACTGACCACGCGTTAGCCACTACAATGTAATGGGGCTTTACTTGGCAGATTAGTTGGTTATTGTAACCATGGTGATCCACTGATCCCCTGACTAAAATATGTTAGTCCTTTGTGCTCACCTGTGTTTTCAATTTGTTTTACATTTAGTTGTTGGAATGATGCCAGACACCATTCTTATCACTGGCGGGGCCGGATTTGTTGGTAGCCACACTGTGGTTGAATTGCTAGAGCGAAATTACAAATGCGTTGTGGTGGATAACTTGAGCAATTCCAATGCAAGTTAGTATATATCTTACACTACCATGTGTAAACCAATCTTTATGCATTATATGTGCTATAAGCCGACACCCAATTGTTCTCCTTTCAATCTGCAGGTCTAGCGCATTTAGTTCATTTTGAAACAACACTTGTGTACTAGCCAAGATGGCATTTTAAGACATAATTTGGTGCTAAATGTCAGTGTATGCGTAGCAATATATGGTATTGTGTTCCAGAACGGCTGCTATCACGTATGTTTGTTAAGCAGTAGGACTTAGCTTTTACTATGCCAGACAGACCTTTGTGATTTCGTGTCAAATGTGCTCTCTGTTTAAACTACACCCACAGTCTGTTTTCTTTGTTGTATGGATTCAAAGTGATTACTCTTCAGAGGTGGTACGAAAATCACTTTGATCCAGATCACGTGGTGTGTAATGGGGTGAACAAACTGAACAGTGTATATGCATTCTTGGGTTGTCCGTGACAACCTTGTGTTTGACTTTGCTAGCCTCCGTTAATGTAGAGAATGAATGTGACACAAATGTAACTGGTATTCTAATTATTCAGAGCTGTTTTATTCAATAGATACTCAAGGCACATCCTTTAGGCCCTCAGTTTGGATAGACCCTTTTCAATGGCAGTCTCCAACATTCAAATGTGAAGTATTTAGAATGTGCAAAATGAAAGTGAATTCCCCTCCAGAGTGCCACTGAGTCAGTGGATCTCACTTTTTGGAGTGAATGTGGGTAGATTGTTTTCAATGTGTCAAGAAATGATTTTTTTATCAGAGCCATAAATTTCCGACATTTAACAGTGTAAGATAGGCCTTATCATCATCATCACAGTGTAATAGGCCGACTGGCGCATTGGCGCTTCATTGCTGCAATGCTGTACGATCTTCTAGCACTAGATAGGGTATTCGCAATGAGACCTTCCGCTGTCAGACTACACAACCCTACCACTGACACAGCAAAACGAGCTCTGTGCCTGCCCGGGCCATGTCGACTCCCTGCGGATAAACCCTATATATAAATAGGTCTATAGATATTTTGTCATGTTATGCCTCCTTAAAAACAACACTTCTATTGCTTACAGTATAGACCAGACCTTCACGTGAATTCAATTACTATTCCACAGAATGCATCGATCGAATTGAAATGATAACGAAAGCCAATTTGGATTTCTATAACATGGATCTTCTCGACAAAGATGCTCTTGACAGTCTCTTTAAAAAGGTATTTGATTTCTGATTTTGTCGTTAGAAATGATGATAATCATACTCAAACATCAATGATGCGCAAATGTACACCGTCATGAAGAGCGGTGTCATCAGTGCTTTCAAGTTAGTCAATGATGGGTAGGTCCTGTTATAGATGACGTCTGCGTATTTTGCCGTTTTGCTTTGTGTACATGTCGATGCCCAAGCTAGAACAATCATTAGTTTTATCAAATTGCTTCCGCTAAATAACAGTTATTTTCAGGTTTAACTTCCTTGAATATGATGCCAAGTGTAATGCGTCAAGTCACACGCAGTGAGTCTGTCTGTGAAGCCACCCACCTTGACCCGCTATGAACCCTGATAAAGAAATCACTTTTCAGCTATAATTTGTCGGGATGACATCTCTTGCAGTGTGTGCGGTTTTTTTAAAACATCAAGGTCCTGTTATTATAATGTGGTATTCATTTTGACTTGCAGTACAATTTCACGGCTGTGATACACTTTGCCGGCTTGAAGGCTGTTGGAGAATCAGTCTCTGTGCCACTCCAATACTACCACAATAATGTTACTGGAACACTGAACTTGCTGTCGGTGAGTAAGTCTAAGCAAAACGTATTGTCACTCATTGCTGTGGTGGGGCCTATGGGCCTATAAAACTGTAGAAGGAACACATGAAGCTATGCAATTTGATTGCATGGTTATATCCAAGTAGGCAGATGCGATGAACAGTTGATAAACAAATCAAGTGCTCCGGAAGTTAAATCTGGAAGTAAACTAACTAATCACCCCATGAGCAAGGATTGTGCCAGTGACCAGGGCTGTTTTAACCAGCAAGCACTGAAGGCACATGTGTTAGGCCCTTAGTTTAGATAGGGCCTCTTCAATCACGGTTTCAAATGTACAGTATCCAGATTGCCAACAATCATTTCAACTCCAGAATACCAAATTTGTTTCTCCTACCTTCTCTGTGTGAGCAAAACCAAATTGTTTTATTGTGCGTCAAATGGAGCTCGGTTTTTAACTGAATTGTAACTTTCATATTATTTAACAATCCAAACCAGGCCCTTTAGGTCTAACATTCTCCAGCTTTGCGGGCTAGAGGTGGCTTTAGACCCTCTGTTGGGAATTGTAACCTCAACCTGTTGAGGAAATCAATATCCAGTTGGATATAGTGGTGCCTGCATATGGATCCATGTCTCAAACATGTACTAACTAAGAATGACTAGCAATTCCCTTGCCGTGAAAGGCAAACCCTGCTTGGGGGGATGCTGGCTCCACCTTTATTCTTAGGTTCTTGTTCAAAGGAGGTCATCACGGAAATATGAGCAACTGTTGACTCGTTTTCTCTTTTGTTTGTAGTGTATGAAAGATCACAATGTGTACACCATCATATTCTCATCTTCGGCAACGGTTTATGGATCGCCGCAGTATCTTCCCATTGACGAAAACCACCCTGTTGGAGCCTGCACAAACCCTTACGGACGAACAAAATATTTCATTGAAGAAATCTTGAAAGATGTTGCTGTCACTTGCGATGTAAGACCAATTTTATATGCCTGTTTGTTATGAGGATGCTTGCATTCTTGGTAGAGGTGGACCCGATGCATCGGCATTTTTGTACAATTGTTTGTAATTTTGATCATCAGTTAAGAAAAGTTACTTTCGGTGACATTGATCAATTGTCCAAACAGAGACTTGACCAGGAAATTGAAATGTCAAAGTGTTGTTAAAATCTATATTATTATTTCACAAGTGTCTGTCTGTATATTCGTTTGTTTGTTTGTCTGTTCAAAACCAGGCACCTGCCACTCATTAGCAAGTACGGATTTTCCGACCTTTGGGAAGCAACACGGCTCTGGTTGTGCACGGTTTTCAAAACACACCGCACAACTCGAACGCTCAAACCAGGTCAAAGTTGAACAATGCAAATTGGTACAAAATATAACGGAGCCGTTTTCGAAAAGGCCACCTTGAAACCGAGCTATGTTTTCTGCAAGTTTGATTAAATTATTGTTGTGGAACGGGCACCTTCATTTTGCCTTGCTTGCTTTTTGCAAACCGTTGCGTTCGAATTATTCGAAAGGATCGATTTCAGTCTCTTGGGACCCGAAGCTGAGTTTGAGAAACAATAGGCAGCATTCGAGGCTGGCTGAGTCAGTGTAGCAGGTCGTACCAGCTATTTCTAATGTTCCTAGATTTGATTTTAATATGTTCAGGTAAGAGAT
Source organism: Calvadosia cruxmelitensis (assembly GCA_900245855.1). NCBI lineage: Eukaryota > Metazoa > Cnidaria > Staurozoa > Stauromedusae > Kishinouyeidae > Calvadosia > Calvadosia cruxmelitensis. The sequence continues at coordinate 36,908 of OFHS01000469.1, forward strand.
ACTGCTTTATGGGCTAACACCAAAAACTGTGATTTGTACTGGACTAATTAACCTCCGCTAAAATGCGAAGCAACGACGCTGGACGCAGCTGCGTTAGCAGCGCGGACCAGCTAGTGATCTTCTAATAGTCATGCTTTTTGATTTCAGAACAGATCTAGACATCGTATGAATTTCTTACTCCGTTGAGAGCCTCTTCAGCTTTGTTTTTTCAATTTGGAATTCTGGTGCTTAAGTTCGGGAAAACCGAATTTAAAGTTCGAAGTTCGTCCTATCCACCGTGGACGCTAATTTCAGCCATTAATTTTTCCTACTTTGCAATTTTTCCCATCACCGTTGAGGCTCTTATTTTCTTGAACAAACATGAAGTGTATTGTTATCGTTATTCAGCTGTAGCCTACAGTGACATATGGAGTGATTCTTCTTTACTGATTAGCTGAAGTTATACCGAAATTCCATTCCCTTTGTTGTTTAATATGCATAATTGGTTATTCTCTTTTGTTTTCACTTTGCTAGAAATGGAAGATTGTATCTCTGCGATACTTTAATCCTGTTGGTGCACACACATCAAAGTTGATTGGTGAAGATCCAATGGTGAGCACTGAACAGAGTAGTTTAAGCCCTCAGTCTTTTAGATAGGCCGCTCTCAATTACAGTTTCAAATATTCAATTGTACAGTACAATGGGCATCACTTAATTTCCTACCATGGTTGATACAACCAGTCATTTCATATCTGCGGGTTCGATCCAGTAGTAGCAAGGACTGTCTGCAGACGCGCAAGGAGACCCTCTTTCATATCGTCTGTAGCAAAGCCCTACTCCAAGCAGGCCATGGTCGCTTTCTCATTGACTATGGATGAGCGTAAAACAACATATCCCATCTTCGTCGTCAGATGTTAGCTCTCTCGCCCGTCCCAAGGATACTGGCATGGAGACATGTGAAAGTCATTGATTAATTGTTACTATGCAGTAATTTTTTATATATACGCGGTTTATCCTGTGGACTACTGTCAGTGCCGTTTTAAGTGTTGAGAGGGCCTAAAGCACTTCACCCAATGGGGCCTAATTTTTAACGATTATATAGCCTGAAACTTGTTATGTTCACCCATTGGCATATCAAAGATGTTGCTTTTGCTCACAAACAGCAAATTGGGAAAAATTAAACCAGTAGCACTCTGCAGTTGATTGCCCACTGCACTAGATCTCAACATACTGTACACTAGAATGTTGGGAAGTGCCATTGAGAAGGGCCTATTCAAACTGAGGACCTGAAGCGCGTGCTTTAAGTGCCTCCTGGTTAAAACGGCCGTGGTTACTTTCTTGTAGGATCTACCAAGTAACTTGTTCCCCTACGTGTCACAAGTGGCAGTGGGGCGACGGGAATGCCTCAACGTTTTTGGCAATGACTACCCGACATCCGACGGAACAGGTAGCGCATCTATCCCTTTGAACATGGTAGCATCTTCTCGACCTGGGCGTATTTGACATGGTAATTGTGACTACCATGTTGTCATTTGTTTGCAGGAGTGAGAGACTATGTGCACATAATGGACTTAGCTAAAGGACACGTGCAAGCATTGGAGAAGGTTCATCAATCAGGATTCAAGGTACGGGCACATGGGTCCACTCATTGATGGCGTTTTATCTAGACACTTGATTCACTCTTGTACTTATCGAAACGCTGTTTTGAAATGTACCCTTTTTGATTAATGAGCCATTTTTATGGGTGTGTTTTCATATCTCTCTGCTTTTGTTGCAACTAATTAACAGTAGGCCTGTTTGATAGTTTTGTCCGTGAGGCGAGTTAAGAGACTTGCTCTACATGTGTGGTTGGGATGGAAGATTGACGTTTTGGTTCTCTTTTTAGGTGTATAATTTGGGTAGTGGAAAAGGACACAGTGTCTTGGAGATTGTTGCTGGCATGGAGAGGGCATGTGGCAAGAAGGTAAACACACTTCAATGAGGTGGCTTTGTTAGCTTTTCTGTATGGATCGCATGGTCAAAATGGCCAGTGACGGTACACACTAGGTTGTACAGACCACTAGACCAACCCACTGCATCTCTCGGCACCTTAAATGTCCTTACAGTCAAACCTGTATTAACGGCCACCTCTGTAAAGCAGCCACCTTTGTATAAAGGCCACTCTTCATAACCCCAAAATGATGCTTTCTCTAGAAATCAACCTGTACACAAAGGCCACCTGTCTATAAAGGTCATTTTTCTCAGGTCCCAAAGGTGACCACTATAAACAGGTTTCACTGTATTAGCGTATAATACACAAGAAAGTGTTTTACATTTCTTTCATTATTTATGAAACCATCTAGCCTGTAATTTTATAAGTTGCGGTCATGGAAATCTGATGAAATTCAATGTCTCTTTCAATGACATCCGCAGTAAACTGTATAATACATGGAGACAGTTCAAATTTTAATATTTGGATAAATTTACGACCAACATAAGAGAAACAATGGCGATATGAGTTATTGACGAGTAAATTTAACAAGGATCAGGTGCAGAAATGATTCTGATGAAATTTGACGATTGTCAGCCAATGCGATAGCCGATGCTATTTTTGTCTGGACGGCGTAGGTCTACATCAGAGACCTAGAAAAGATACTGTAAGTTATCTGTGGTTTAAATATTATCAATTTCCTGTTTCCCCCGTTTCCCGATTTGCAACACTATCTTCCCAGTTATTCCACACCTGAATGTTCTTGCTACGACTTTGGCAATGCCTTGTGAACTATTACTGTCAGACACGTATTAGTGTCAGCCAACTCTATAGAGCAGCCACCCTTGTATAAAGGCCACTCTTCGAAACCCTAAAATGACACTTTATAGAAATCTACTTGGCCAGAAAGCCCACCTGTCTATAAAGATCATTTTCCTCGGGTCCCAAAGGTGACCACTATAGACAGGTTTAACTGTATTTGTGATGGATGATTACTGAGGTTTTATGCATGCGTCTCTAATTTGTTTATTTTTGTCGGTGTTTGCTTGTGTTAGATACCGTACAAGTTTTGTGACCGCCGCGCTGGTGATATTTCCGAATGCTATGCGGATGCGTCGTTAGCGTGGAAGGAGCTGGGATGGAAAACAGAGAAGACACTGGATGACATATGTGAGTNTCATTTCAATAATAGAAATTCAAGACATTTTAAATACCGCTTCTTAGATTATCAATGCTGAACAGACACGTTTGGTAGTGTGCCAATGTAATTTTAATTTGAGTCGGGTAGTACGGATGGTTGGAGATTGTAGNGTACGATATATAAAATATATAAAATATATTTCAGTGTACAAGTTGACCTCATGTAGAAGCTGACCGCCAGTTTTTCCTCGTAAATCTGCAGTACTAAAATATTTAATGCACCTTGATACAATAGTCATGTGTTTACTAAGGTGGCCGACGAAGAAAACTAATTTGGTGCTGGAATTTGGCTTCTGTACGGGAATATACCGTACCCTTCTTGGCATTTGTGTAGCCTTGAGACCTGCTTAATTTTTACTTGGTAATATTTTCTTGATTTGATTTGATATATTTTTCGTAAATTGAACACGAAAGGCAAATACAGGATGCAAAAATATCACTTACATACAGCCTAATTCTTACTCACCTTTTTTCAGCATAATCAACTCCGCCAATAACGGTTTGCTGAAGATTGCTCAAATTAACCATATTGCCGAAAACCGATATTGATAAAACAAAGAGAAATGACGTTCTTTGTGATGTGTCCTTGTTTTATTAGAAAAAGCTACTACAATGGATATACAGTGAAACCTGTCTACAATGGTCACCTTTGGGACCTGAGAAAAGTGACCTTTATAGACAGGTGGCCTTTCTGTCCAGGTTGATTTCTATAGAAAGTTTTATTTTGGGGTTATGAAGACTGGCCTTTATACACAGGTGGCTACTCTATAGAGGTGGCCGCTAGTACAGGTTTGGTTGTATGATTTCAACACGGGAATGAATTCAAAATGACCTGCAATCCATAAGCCTCATGCGGCACAACCTCTGACTGTCAATAATCTCAATCACAACTTTGGCACTTCATGCTAACAAGTGAAAACCTTAATTTATCAAATCAATGTTATGGGAGAGGATCTGGAAGTGCTCAAAAACCTGTTAAACGTGTATTACTGGCCACCTCTGTAGAGCAGCCACCTGTGTATAATATAAAGGCCAGTCTTCATAACCCCAAAATGATACTTTCTATAGAACTCTACCTGGACAGAAAGGCCACATGTCTGTCTATAAAGGTCATTTTTATCAGGTCCGAAAGGTGACCGTTATAGACAGGGTTCACTGTACCATTATTAGCAGAATTGACGGCATATGCATTCGGCAATGAATTTTCTAACTGAGATACAGTATGGAAGTTGCTCTTTGATAATTTTGATAATCTATGATGATGTTCAACAATCTTTGATCTTAAAATAATATCTGTCTTGTTCTGTGCAGGTAAAGATGGATGGGAATTCCAGTCAGCCAATCCATTAGGCTACAAAGGCGTCAAGAATGGAACCAGCAAACACATCTAAGTAATAAAAAATCCGGAAAATTTTTGATGTTTTTTCCGTCTGTAGTTGTGGGACTCTAACACGTTTTCTTATTGATTGCAGTTCTTACTTGTCGACTGGAGATACGCAATTTGTCTGCCTTATGCACCGAACATGGGTCCATGTGAAGGTTATACTACAGTTGAAAACAGAGGCTATATATTATTATGACACTTGAAAAATTATCATTGTACTACAATTTCATTCTATGATTTTGATTTTTAATGAAGATTAGTCCTACCACTGCAAAATTATCATTGGAATTGGGAAACATTTCGTTTCGCCATTTGTGATTAATCATGTTATAATTGGCAATTGATTATCGCATGAATAAACATGACGAATCAAGAATCATACAAATTTGTCTGTTGTGCGATGCATTGCTGTGAGGTTGAAACGTCACTTAGCTTACGTGCAGACTCACAGATTTGTTTCTCGAGTAAACTGTAGATTCTACTGTTCTCATGTATGTGAAAACAATAAAGCATGTAAAGTAAATAAACAGGCAAATTAATTAACTATCACTATTTAAAAGAATTATAATTAGTTTCCTTCATAAAACTGCAAGCACTGCGATGGAGAGTCGTTGAAATAAAAAGAATTTTATACAGTGAACTTTTCCAGCACATCGATCAGTGAAACAGGCTCAGTGTTTCAATGTTCTTTAAAAATACTAAGTTCTTCCATTCTTACAAAGCCATTATATGTTACTAACAATACAGTCAAACCTGTATCAGCGGCCACCTCTTTAGAGCAGCCACCTGTGTATAAAGACCACTCTTCATCACCCCAAAATTACTTCTGAAGCTGGAACATTACGGCATCAAGGGACACCTACTTCAATGGATTGCATCGTTTT